>JAAEAF010008578.1:0-43399 GCA_011037195.1 Triatoma infestans
CACCCTTACATATGCGCCCCTTCCATTAATACCAGAACCCTTACTCGCCTATAGAAGCAATACAAAAGAACCGAAAGAAGAGAAAAGGTAAGGAGTTATGATTAACACTTCCTAATTAAGGTCGAAGATGAAAATATCACAACTTCCCAGGGAAGATTGTGAGGTGGAAAATTGATCGGTTTTCATTCTTTCTCTTTCGGGAAATGCTTGTGATTTCCAATCGGTGCAGATGATACTCCCAAAGAATTCAACGCCCTTCCCTTGGGGCGAATTTGTGGTTCCATCAGAGAAAACTATTAAACTGAGATTAGAACCATATTTCAGGAAGACATGGTAGTCTTGATGTCAAGAGAGACAACCCTGATCCCAAAGTCGACATAAGAAATCTTGCACCAAATTTGAATAAATCCTCAAAAATGTTTAAAACTGGGATCTCCTGGAAACCTTTGTTTTCCTAAAAAGGCAAATCCTGTTTTATCAGGGCAGTCGTTATCCTTAGTTTGCGTTTCCCAAAAGAAGGTTCGTGTGTATGACGAGCATAATCTCACACCTCCCCAATAGTGTGGGAAAGTGCGTCATCACAAACAATTCAGATTAAATTTGAGAAAGTCGTGTGATGTTTCACACCGGATTTTTTTGTGAAAAAAAAAATAGTTTTTCAGAAATTTTATAATTCAGGACTTTACAATAATTTATAGAACTGTCCAAGATAGATTCCGAAAGAAAGTTGTATACTAAGTTCTAGTATTATTAAAACAACATCAAGAAGTTTTGTCTTTATGTATGTAAATTAGTCATTACATAATTAACAGGTTAACTGTTCAAATGAATGACTTTACTTTGGCTATGTTGCCGACACGAGATACATACTACCAAGTAACCCAATTTCACTTTGTATTAAGCAATTTAATAAAATTACATAGGTATGTGTTAAACTGCCAAACAGAGAAATAAAAAAAATAAAAAATAAAGTTTATTTTTGGTTAGAGATTATACAATTAATTAATTGTTATAAAAATATTAAACAATATGATTTGTTCTTTGCACGAATGATTCTATAATTTTTTTTTTTTTTTTTACAGTATAACTGAACACTTAAGATAGAAATATCACGTACTTGGTAACTATAATTCGATTACTTCGTAACTATAATTTAGAATAACAGTTTCTGATGTTAACACAAAAGATAGATTGACATTTATATCGGTTTGTTCAAAATCTTAAAAAAAAAAAGTACAGGATTCTTTCACTTTCTCCTCCTTTATTATTGGAAACCTAATTTATATTTTCGTTACAATTGTGCGATTTATTATGAAACTGTGCAGGGATTTATCCTGGCCAGCTGGCTTACTCGGAAAAAGAAAATTGCTGTGATACACTCACACAACTTTCTCTTAATCTTGTTAGTACAATTATATATGTAACAGCAAGGGAAGCTCAGTAATCACAGACAGCAAGAGAAGCTCAACCACTCTCTCGGACTGGAGTGGGAGAGTGGTTGAGCTTCTCTTGCTCTCTGTGGTTGCTGAGCTTCTCTTGCTATTACATCCCCGGCACTCCATGACACAATTAATTTATTTAATATGCTCCAAATTAATTAAAAAAAAATTAAAAGCCTTAATCGACACAGGAGCATCGCCTTCCCTCAAATCGAGGCCAGAAAAATCTTATATCATCCTAATGTCATTTACAAATCAGATTATTCCCAATTATGGTCTGTCAAACGTTCATTTCTCGATAGATGAAAACATGAAAATTCAGGGTAAATTTATAGTTTTTACAATTAAAAAATGAATCTGAAATAATCATTGGGAGAGACCTATTTACAAAATATCAAGCAATCATCAACTTTAGAAATCAGAACATTATCATCAATAAAACAACGATTCCATTTTTAACAGACACCACAGATCATCACAGATTAATAACATTCAAAACCTAACACTACCCGAAACATTGTCAACACGACATAAAATCATAATTCCGGCACGCACACATATAGTCAATATATACACTCTTCACACAAAAATTCCAGATGGTACCATAATGTTGACACAACATGACTGTCTTCCTACAGGACTTTACTTGCCACACACACACACACACACTGACAAACTTACATAATAATGCTTGTGCAAGTACACTAATAAACACCACAAACACCATGAGATCTCCATCACTAAACATTTTCCAATCGCCCACATTCATTATAACCCGGAGATCCTAAATTCATCACACAAACACACCATAAATTCCATTCAACAACTTTTGCACAAAGAAAAAACACAATTACAAGCCTTTTAACAACAATTACGCCAGAAACTTACTCATCTGTCTCTCCACAACAAGCAGACAAAATTGTTGAAAATATTCTCTCCATTTTATGACACATTCACACATGATGAAGACTATAAAACAAAATTTACAGATATAGCACATCACATAGACACACAAAATCATCCGCCTGTACACAGTAGACTTTACAAATTATCACAATCACAAGCCCCCATACTAAAAGCTCTCATACAAGATAATCTGGATAGAGGAATAATTGAACCGAGTACTAGTAACTGGGCTCATCCGGTAATTCTGGTCAAAAAGAAGGGTTGAGCTTCTCTTGCTCTCTGTGGTTGTTGAGCTTCTCTTGCTGTTACATATATAAAAGGATAATTTTTTTTTTTTAAACTCAAATTTTATATATTTGCTCTAATATAAATACAGGGTTGGTGGGAAGGGGATAAGTAACAACCTTACTAACCTTGGCAGGTAGAGAAATGATTATATTATGGGCCAATAGAGCGCATCAAATACACTGAACCAACTGTATATAACATTTGCAATTTAAAGCTATGAATTCCACAACTACCTATCCAAATGAGTTTTTGTTTTTCGAAAAATGTATAAAATAAAAATGATGCGTTTATATTATATCTGTGCTTGAAGTATATTAGACAATTTTCGAGAAAATTTCCCCCCAAAAAACTACTTTGTGAAGTCGTACTTTCGATTAACCCGATTTTCTTCAAATTTCGAATTTCGCTGTCCGGATCCCCTAATTCTAGCTTTCTTAGATTTTCCATTTTTGAGCTATACTGAACAACAAACATGAACAATTTCTAAAAACCCCCTTTTTCGGATTTTTGTTTTTAAGGGTCTCTCCCCCCCCCATATTGAGACTTCCTCACCGAATGTCTCTATATCCCAACATTTCCTCTGCAGCTAACTCTGTCCAGTCTCTCTCTAGTCATAGCCAGCTATATCCATTTATTTTTTCTTGGGTAACTTTGGTCTACAGCTTTTTCTACTTTGCATAGGGACTACACTCCAATACTGTCTTTTTCCTTCTGCCATCCTGATAACAAGTCCATACTACCCCAATCTTTTGGAGGATGCTCTTTTGCACAGTTATTATTTTCACATTCCGATCTCCTCAATCTTTTCTTGATTTCCTAGCCGGTCTCCACCGGAAATCCATTTGTTTCACAATTAGTTTTGCTCCAAATCTGAAAAGATGTTCGGTTTTGGAAAATATACATGTGGTGGATGAAAAGTGAATATTTTTGCCAAAAATGCGTAAAAAAGCGTAAGCAATGGGTACTACAAGGCCCCGAAACCATGAAGCTTAACAGAGGTTAACTAAAATCCGTTCGGGAAGTCATGTTTTGTGTTTGGTAGAACTTTGAAGGTGTTTTATATTTTGAACTAGTTCAAAACGCCGCCGAAGCTGTTGACTCTGAACTTTATACCGGAAGCTAAATAGAGTTTATGAAATCTTAAATGAAAGTTACTCCTTTTTAATAATCAAAATAAAGATATTGTGCAATGTGATAATCCCGCTGCCTGTCGTCTGCGTTTGACTAAAAAAAAATTAGCAGATGGTATTTTATCCATCGTAGCATGCATATTCCATTTGTTCCTGACCGGTTTCGGATTTTCATCCATCGTCAGAGCAAATCCACCAAGTTTGTGTAGAGAGTTCAGTTTCAACGTAATGTTACACACACACTTGTTGGTTTTTCTGAAAAACCAATTGAACCAATTGAAAAACCAACAAGTGTGGTTTTTAAAAACAGAAACATTACGTTGACGCGAACTCTTTACATGAACTTTGCTGAATTTGCTCTGACGGTGGATGAAAATCCCAAAACGGTCAGGAACAAATGGAATACGAGGTGTGTAAATTAAGTAATGAGACTGATTTTTTATCTTATTTTATTCAAATAAAATTACAATTCAACATTGTCCCCTTCAAAGTAACTACCCTGGGAAGCCACACAACGCTGAAGACGATTCTTCCATTCGTCATAGCAGTGCTGGAACTCGGATACTGGAATAGACTTCAGTTGGTCGGTTACGGCTGTTTGAATATTCTCCAATGTTCCAAAATGACGTCCCTTGAGGTGATTTTTCAATTTGGGGAACAAAAAAAGGTCACATGGACTCAAGTCGGGTGAATAAGGAGGCTGAGGAGCCACAGGAATGTTATTACTGGCCAAATACTCATTAATAGAAATCGCGGTGTGACACGGAGCATTGTCGTGATGCAACACCCACTTGTTTTGATGTTTGGTCTCACACGCATGACTCTTTTTCGAAGTCTCTCAAGAACTTCTCGGTAAAAATGTTGGTTTACCATTTGGCATTGAGGCACAAATTCTTTGTGAACGATTCCTTGGCTATCAAAAAAGCAAATCAGCATGCATTTGATTTTCCTTTCTGATGTGTTTTTGCTCTTGTGAAAGATTTTTCGGAACCATTTTTGCACAAGTTTCCTTCTGCCATCCTGATAACAAGTCCATACTACCCCAATCTTTTGGAGGATGCTCTTTGGAGGATGTTCTGTGAACGATTCCTTGGCTATCAAAAAAGCAAATCAGCATGCATTTGATTTTCCTTTCTGATGTGTTTTTGCTCTTGTGAAAGATTTTTCGGAACCATTTTTGCACAAGTTTTTCTCATCCCCAATTCATTAGTCAAAATTTGATGAACGGTTGTGTGAGTCAAATTCAACTCTTCGCCGATCATTCGGACTGTCAAACGACGATCTGAACGCACGAGATCGCGGATTCTGCCAACATTTTCGTCGGTTCTTGAAGATGAAGGCCTTCCGCTGCGAGACTCGTCTTCAATTGATTCCCTTCCTTCTGCAAACGACTTAAACCACCTAAAAACCTGTGCTCTCGACAAAACATTGTCTCCATAGGCCTGGCACAGTTTTTCAAACGTTTCCGTTGCACTGTGCCCAAGTCTGAAGCAAAACCTGATAGCAAACGTTGCTCGTAATTGATGTCACTCATTTTTAAAACGCACTGAAAAAACCTTGCTCACAAAAAAAGTCACTACGGACAGTGCAACAACTCTAGCATGTTCAAATTGCACTGGACGTGTATCAGATGTTTACTTGCCCTACCACGCATGCGCCGCGTCTCCAGTGTTGCCAGATCGAACACTAGAAAATCAGTCTCATTACTTAATTTACACACCTCGTATGCATGCTACGACAGATAAAATATCAGATGTTATCCAGCAGGGCGGACCCATCCACATATTCAACAATTAGTTTACTTCTTTCTTGAATCGTTAGGCACCAAGAGTTTCGCACTCTTACAAGTTAATGCTTTCTACAATTGCGTTGTATATTTTCTTTTTCCCTTCTGGTAAGATATTACTATTCCAGAACATTCCTAAAGCCTTTCATCCTTCACAGATCCTATCTGCTATTTCTTTTTTAGGGGATTTTGGATACGTCATCATGGAAAAGTTCTTTCAATAAAAGACCATTTCTTTTATTATTCCATTACTTCTTCAAAAAAAAAAAAAAAAAAAATTATCCATGCTTGAAGAAAATCGCTTAGCCAGAAATATCCCTTTATTAAAGTTTCCAGGTTTTTTCCGAAAACAGTCAGCATTATCTAAGAAAAATTCATATTATAGTAATTTGGAGAAGGATAAATGTACTAATCCTTGATTCACCACCTTGAGCGCAATTTCTCGTACATATATATTTTATGAGAAATTCCATCTCTGAATAATGTTTATGAGAATTCTGTAAAATGGATAATTCCAGATTTTTATAAATCCGGCGGTAACACACTAAATCGCGCCCATTGCCTAGATATTACAGCTTTAATAGCTTTAATCACTCTGCAATCAAGTCTAGAATTTGAACGTGTGTGTGTTTTGCAAGTAGAAGAAAATTGAGCCTAAGTACTGTACATCATGATAATATTAAAATTGCTTCAATAAACGCCATTCATTTAATTATAGTAGTTATATTTTACAATGATGACGAAACCGACAAAGTTGAGAAGCATAAATGTTACAATATAGGTCTCTCTCTCTCTCTCTCTCTTGAAATAATAATCATAATTAAAGAAACGTCTCATTGATTAAGAAAAACATGGAAAGAGAACTTGTTTTGGAAAGGAAAAAGGCAGTAAAAAGTGTGCGGCCGGCTCTAGGTGGGAGAGAACAGGAATTCAGCCAGCGTATCTTGCCGCACGAGCTCACATCGTTGTCGTAATTCCAGATCGTTCTCTGTCACTCAGTCTTTCTCTTTTTCTCTAAGAAGACGGGAAATTGCACTAGACACAAGAGACAAATTTTTTCCATCCCTAAAGAGCAACGGCGCGCTATCTACTGACAGGTTGTTTTAAACGATTACATAGTTATATATCAATTTTTACTTTCTCCTACTCCTTGTACGAGGAAGTATTGTAATCATGTCAAATTTTCGATTTCGAGTTTTCACCAGAAATATCCGTTTTGAGGTCCCCTGAGTCCAAAAAAGTGGTTTTTAGCAAATGGTCTGTGTGTGTGTGTGTGTGTGTGTGTGTGTATGTGTATGTGTATGTGAACAACATAGCTCAAAAACGAAAAATCGTAGAAAGTTGAAAGTTGATATTACGTTTAGGTATCACCATAGGAGACGATCTGTCAAAATTCCTCAACCAGAAGTACCACATTACTAGTTGGTGTTTTTTTTACGTTTTTGCGATTTTCTCAAAAATGGCTTCAACGATCTTCTTCAAACTTTGTATATCAACTAAACATACTAACAGCTACAATTTTTATTTTGAAACATTTCTCCGGGAAAATTCATTTAAGGGCATTTCTAGGGAAGGGTTGGGGTTAGGTTTCATCTTAACTGCTATTTCAGTTTATTAGACAATTCTGTTATCTAAATAATGTTAATTAGAATTAAATATGTTGTTGAAATTCCGAGTTTGAAAAAAAAAATCGGATAATCGGAAGTGCGTTTGTTTCAACACTTTACTGAAAATGATTTTTTTAGTTTTTCGCGATTTTCTCAAAAATAGCTCCGACGATTTTCTTGAAACTTCGTATATAAATTAAAAATGCAAAGATCTACATCTTTTATTTAAGATATTTCTCTGGGAAAATTCATTTAAGGGTACTTTTAGGGGAGGAGTGGGATTACAGCTTCCTCTAATGTGGTATAATAGTTGATTATGCAATCCAAACAAAATTAATCACAAATAAATAGATGGCCAAAATTCCAAGTTTTAAGAAAATTAGTTAGCTGGAAATGCGCTTTTACTGAACAGCTTTTTCAATTTTCGACGAATTTCGTTATATTGGTACACAAGCTATAACATTTGTTAATTATAATTCTGAGAAGTGGAGTAAGAGAAAGTCGTGTGAGTGTTTCACGGCAGATTATTTTTTTCTAGTTTACTTTCTTATTATTATTATTATTATTATTATTATTTTCTGTTACTGTTAGTAAGAGATACGTATTGTATTCGTGTCAAATTTTCAATATTGAATTTCCACCGGAAATGGTAAATGGCTATCCGCTTTGAGGAATCCTGGGTCCAAAAAAGTGGTTTTTCGCAATTGGTCTGTGTGTGTGTGTGTGTGTGTGTGTGTGTTGGACAGCATATCTCAAAAACAAAAAGAAAAACTCGCAGAATGTTCAAACTTAATATTTCGTTAAAATGATACCAGGAGACCTGAGAATATGGTATCCATAAAAATCGTTCAACTGAAAGTGCCACTTTACAGATTATTTTTTTTTTTTGCGATTTTCTCAAAAATGGCTTCAAAGATTTTCTTCAAGCACGGTATATATTTCAACTACACATACAAAAAGCTACAACTTTTGGTGGTGGTGGGGTGGGCTTAGTTTTTCCTCTAAAGCAAGTTCAAATTATTACACAGTTTTTATTAACTAAATAATATTAATTAGAAATAAATATGCTGTCGAAATTTCAAGTTTGACAAAAATCAGATGACCGGAAGTGCGTTTTTTTTTTTACTGAAAATAGTTTTCTGTTATTTTCTCTAAAATGGCTCCAACGAATTACTTTTAAACATTAAATATTAACTACACATATAAAGAGCTACACCTTTTATTTGCTTTTTATTTATTTATTTATTTTTTTTTAATGCCTACTTTTTCAGGCGGGCTTAACGTCCAACTACCAAATTAGGTGTCGTGGACGGGGGCGGAAGCACCTACTTTACTATTAAAATTTTTTAAACAAATATAAAATTTAGCATTTACACGCTGGACTCGAACTGGGGTCCTGCCACTTACAAGTCCATGCTCATAACCACTACACCAACCCCGCCCTACACCTTTTATTTGCTTTCATTTTTTCGGGAAAATTCCTGTAAGGGGGGGCTTTTGGTGGCGAGGTGGGGTTATGTTTTTCTCTAATGTGCTATACAATTCTGTCAACTAACTAATATTAATTAGACTTATATAAGTTGTCGCGAAATACCGAGTTTGAAAAAAATCGGTTGACTGGAACTAAATAGGTTATTCAGTTTTTTTTGTTTTTTTTTTTTGTTTTTTTTTTGTGATTTCCTCCATAAAAATGCCGACGGTTTTAAACCGAGAATAAGAATTGTACGTGTGAAGAAAATTTGCTAGTTTGCACCAGATTTGTTTATGTTGCGAGAAACTAGAATTTGATTGATATACGTAGAATACCATCTTTATACTTTTCGTGGGTATTTATCATCAATTTTATTTTGTTCCATTAGTATAAACGGCCAAATACAAAATGGCGGCGGATCTTGCATTTCTGCCGAATTCATTTATGAAAAACTTTTTTTTCCATACTCAGAGAGTCTCAAAACATTTATTTCCGGTAAAAAATCAATTTCGAAATTCTACCACGATCGCAATACTTCCTCTTTTAGAAACAAATAAACAATTAAAAATAAATCGATATATAAAAGTATATAAGCTATTCATTTATTCAGTGACGCATTTATTGATGTTTAGAAGAATAATTAATAATAATAAATAAATTATTATGAGTAGTTAGAAATGCTGTCACCTTAGTGGACATATGGCAAGCGACAGATGCTATATTTAACACAGTTTGTTCCCAAACAAAATAACGTACTTTTTTTATACGCATATCTTGAATAATTCTCTTTCTCTCTTTAGTAATAATATTTTAGAAAGATATCTAAAAGATTACCTACATATGATGAAGTTAGGTAGGTGGGCCACTTTCCCAATAAATAAATAATAAAAAAAATTAAAAATAAAATATCGCTGAAGGCAATGATAATAATCGATAAATTGTTCGAGTTAATGATACTAAGGTAACCTCTGTTTTTATGATGCCTTCATAATGTTATATAAGAAGAATTATTATTTATTATTGGGACAACAATATGGAGGATGTTGCTTACAATGAAGCTTGTTGCCTAGCCACAAAATATAAATGCTTATATTTTTGGAAGAATATTTAGTTTTAAGAGTTAATGTTTACTTCTAAATAGAAGCTTTAGTGTCCTCTTAAACAGACAATCGTCCCCAGAAGTTCAACTAACTATTTCAGAATAAAATAAAGTGAAATCCATCTTTGTCCGCTTCTGTTTGTATTTAATCGAGAAATTTCATCACTTCTTCCCGGATTACAGAGAAAACAGAACATGATTGATGGAGATGTTGCTCTAATTTGAGTCAGCAGAAGATATAAATGCAAATATTTACATCTACGCCATATTGTATTTCATCCAGGTTTGGTCAGCTTCACAATATTCATCCCAATAGATGAGCACGTGGAAGGCCGGGAGTTTAAAATGCTCATTAGTTGTTTGTAAAGGGCAAATAATGAGATATTGCTCTGAGCTTCATAGACCTCTCTTAGGCACCTGATTAGATCCCTTACTAAACATTTTGAATCACTACAATTGAAAGTCGTGGTGGGTGTATTGACTGGGCACTCTTGGGCAGCCAATCATTTTCACAAAATAGGTAGGACCTGTCCTCTTTTGTGTCAGAATTGTAACGAGTATGTCAGGGAACTGTTAGTGCCGCTATTTCACTAATACGTATATTTGGGAAAGCAACAGTCTCAAAGGAATACATGGAGGATTGGAGATTAAAGATATCTTGTGATATTGTAATCAGACCTGCAGATTGCTGGGGGAGGCTTTTTGGGGGGGGGAATACTCTTATCCCACATTGGCTTAGGTCCCACATCTTCGGGCACCCATTATTTATAAGAGGAGCTCATGCCAAACTTCTTTTGCAGTGTTTGTATGAGGAAAAAACACTCAACCATAGCATGACAATAGCATGGGCTGTGAGGAAATTAGGTTTAAGACTATGGCGGAATAGGATGTCTGTGGAAGAGCTTAGATATTTCCCTTCAGGGTTATTGTCAGATTTGTTCGGAACATTGTGGATCTTGATATATTGATCTGGGTCAGGATTTTTGTTCTAGACCCGTTATTATTTTTCTGTGGAGCTTTGGACAAGTAGACTTGAGCTCTCACCACAGATAATAATAGTAATAACACATTTGTTATCCTTCAAAGGTAATTATGAACTGCAGGAATCATAAACTGCTTCTGGGGAAAATTCATGAAATTCATCTAATCGGAGTAGCTAATGATTCCTCTCGCTTCTGCTGCAACGCTTTTTCTTTTTCAAACTGCAAAACACAGTGTTGATTAACCTCTTCCGGTTTCCTGTAGGCAGCGGATGATTTATTTTTGATACATCTGGAACAAAATCTACTTTCCAAAACTGAACTGCAATATCTGGGAATTTATTGTTACTCAATTATTGTACCTTTAAGAATTAAGACGTAAACAAATGTTCTGCAAATGTATGGCGAATTGCTGGTTTAATTTTTCTTTTTACTTTCTCTTACTCCTAGTAACAGGAAGTATTGTAATCGTGTCAAATTTTCGATATCGAGTTTTCACCGGAAATATCCGTTTTGAGGTCCCCTGAGTCCAAAAAAGTGGTTTTTAGCAAATGATCTGTGTGTGTGTGTGTGTGTGTGTGTGTATGTGTGTATGTATGTATGTATGTATGTATGTATGTATGTATGTGAACAGCATAGCACAAAAACGAAAAACCGTAGAAAGTTGAAACTTGATATTCCATTTAGGTATCACCATAACATCTGACAGTGGGTCATCTGTCAAAATTCCTCAACCGGAAGTACCACTTTATTTGTTGGTTTTTTTACTTTTTTGCGATGTTCTCAAAAATGGCTCTAACGATTTTCTTGAAACTTAGTATATCAACTACACATACTAATAGCTACAACTTTTATTTAGAACATTTCTCTGGGAAAATTCATTTAAGGGCACTTTTAGGGGAGGGGTGGGAGTTATGTTTTTGTCAGCAGTTGTTTATACAGTTTTATCATCCATACAAAATTAATTAGAAATAAATAGATGGCCAAAATTCCGAATTTTAAGAAATTTAGTTAACCGGAAGTGCGCTTTTACTAAACAGTTTTTTCAGTTTTCGATGAATTTCGTTAAATTTGGGTACACAAACTATAAAATTTGTCAATTATAATTTTGAGAACAGGAGTTAGAGAAAGTTGTGTGAGTGTTTCACACCAGATTTTTTTTTTTTTATAAAAAACGACTTTTTCATTGGTTCTCATCTACAGTTTTTTTCTAAAGCCAAGAATATTTCCCAAACCTCATTCTTGTGATTTGTCCCGAGCTTTTATACTTGGGATTTCAATTAGGTAATGTCTTATATACACTTAGTTTACATCTACTGCTGTACTGTGAGATCTAATGTATTCTAGGTTAATGCTTCAATTTTTGAAATGTTATCCTTGGACTCAGTTTGCAGAAACTCAACGAGAGAAATGACCTTGCTTTCAGAAAATGTTTGCCTCTTCTGAGCAAAAGACAAAGTATGTTTTTGTCTTCAGTCTTCTTCCACCGGCTTTTTTTTTTTACTGTCTTTTCAAAATTGTCAGAGCTAGGCTCTCACGCCATATATGAAGAGGTTTCTACAAATGTAGAGAGGCACCAGCGCTAGTTAGAAACACATCTCGGAAACATACTAGACAAGGCATTCCATTTTCTGCTTCAGTATCTACTTCCATTCAAATCAAAAGAGCTCCAAATACTTGAGAAGATAATAAATATTGTTTATTAAAAAAAACAGTGCCCTAAATAAAAGAAAGAAATTAGAAACATTCTCCCATTGTTTCAATTAAATGTTTTAATTAGTTTTTAAAATTTTTTTTTTTGCTTAATAAAGAAGCAATTAAAAATATTTCTTTATTAATATTATTGTTAAAAATGTTAATTCACTTCTTCCAAAGTGAGAGAACTCCTGGTGAATAATAGTGACTTTGATGGCAAGGTGATGAATTAGGCGGTAATATATATAATGACATTTCGTGCTTGAAGATTAGAGTCTAGCCCGGAAAGTGGTAATACTAGTTAGAACTTGGTTGATGACTAGCAAGAGGAAATAATATAATCGCAAAGGACTTGAATATATAGGTCACTTGGCACTTTGAATTTTCATATTTTTTTTTTATTTTAATATTTACCAATTTAAGCTAAATATAAACAATTATTTTATTCAGATTTGATAAATTCTTTTGTTTAAGATTATTTAGGTTAACCAATTATTTTTATAACTATATATATTAAATTTTACCCAGTTCTAGAATCAGATATTTAACCTTTATTGATTTCGTGAAGGACTTCGTCTCCTCAGTATAAGTTTCAAGATATGACCTGGTGTTAGGAAGTATATTGTGTATCCTATGATGTTTTTTTTTAAAGTTATGATATGAAATTTAAGTGTGAGGAAGAAATGTTCCTATTCTTTTTAAAAAGAGTAAATTCAAGGAACCAAATAAATTTGAGAGGGAAACGTACAATATTCAGCACTATTCCTAGTGATGCTTGACGCGATAATGAAGAGGATGATGAGTTAAGAAAACAGGAAAACAAGAGGAACAGCAAGACCTGAACAAAAAAAAAAATGTGGGGTGTACGATAATATCGGAGAAAGGTTAGTGCTGGCAAACAGTCTTCAGGAGGATCAGAGAAGGAATTTTTTTTTATATATATATTAATTACATTTATGAAGAGTGTAACTGCTAACGATTATATTTGGTAAGATGTAAGAAGCACTTTGTACAGGTGTATCCTAAAAAGAAAAAAAAAATTAATCTTTTACCAGAATCTTGAACTTTTAATTCATATATCCCCAAGCACCAATGAACCTAAGAAGTTTGCAAAGACTTGTTGATCCTCTTTAATCGATATGTTCATTGAAATGTCCATATTTAGTGGTCAGAAAGAAATAATCGGAAACATATTTTTTATGTACCTATATACTGTTTTAATGAGAAAGAAATATACCAATGTTGCGTCCAAAACAACTGCAAAGAATGACAAAGAAGTGGAGTCGGCTGGGGTAGCAATCTCACAGAAATAGTGGAAAACAAGAATATAGGGATGAATTGGCTCTCCTCAGATGTGAATGGAAGATCTTCGAAGGGTAAATTTTCGAACGAAGAAAAGATCTATTTATGATGCAATTTTTGAAGTGACGAAAGTAGAGACGCCTAAAGAACGCTGTATTGAGGAATCTATTTAAGGGGAATATATTGAAACGTATAGAAAATTGGGGATGTTAAGCTGGGGGGCCATGTCGTCCACATTAGATCCATAGGTTTTCTTAAGAAAGGTTTTAGATGAGAAACTGTGTGGAACATGTAGGGTAGGAAGGCCGAACTTGCGTTGGATGGATGGCGGGTAGCGTGATGCGGCAAGCCCACTGGAGAACAGCTGCAGTAGACAAAGACAACTGGCGATCTAGTCTAAGGGAGGGCAGAAGTACGTTTAATTAATGATGCACGCTATAGAAGTATATCTGAGCAAAAAAAAAAAATTTAACAAGAATAGATTAGTGCAATATTTTATTTATATTTTGTTATAAAAAACTTCTATAACAAATAAAACATTAATAAAACAAAACATACAACCAAAGAAGCCTAATGAAAATGGGGCTACAAATAATACCCTTCTTCTTCTTCTTCTCCTTGGCTTCCTGTCTGTACAGATTAGCCAGATTCTCTGCCCAGGTTTCTTGCGGCTTTCATCGGCGTTTTAGCTGCGACTGGTGGTAAGGTGTTTGCTGTTGAAGGTAACTACTCATCGTTCTATTCCTACTATTTGCTTTTTATTTTAATAGTGTGATTTTGTTTTTGTTTATAAAATTGAAAATAGCCAATTATAATCCGTGGCTTGGTTTTGTGGTATGTGTACATTTTGCATTTATGATAGCTTTCCATAAGTTATCTCTATCCTCTTGATGATTATCACATTCGACAATCAGGTAGTTGGAGTCAATGATTGATTCAGACGGACATGAGCATATTGGGTTGACTGAGATTCCTATACGAGACAGATGATGAGGAGAAAAGTTATGGTTGAAAAGCAGTCTGGTCATGGTTGTAAAGAAACTTCCATTTTCTGGTAGGTCAGTGAACCAAGGTTTTTTTTTTTTATTTTCAAGCTGTAGGGAGCTGTAACCTTTTTACCTATGAGGCATACCTTTTAATTTACCATTAAAGCATTTTAATTTCCTATACTCAATGATCCATTTTCTGTAATATTTGCGTTTGGAGTAATTCTTTATATCTGATGGTAATAACTTTTCAAAAATTGAGATCCTCTAGATTTATTGCCTCCTTTGCTTTGGAGTCTGCAATTTCATTGCCAGCTATCCCTGAATGGCCCTTAATCCATACCAACCGTACAATTTTTCCGTTAGGACCCGCTCTCTTAAGGAGATAAACAGTTTCGAGAAGAAGAAAGTCAGCGTTATGCCCGGGGATTCTTAATTTGGTAAGCACACTTTTGCTTTCGGAAAGTTTGTACATCTAACGCAATTGTTTATGGCAGTTAATTCGCCTGTAAAAAATTGACGGTATTACGGTTTAACCTGTATTGTAACGTACTTTGTTCGGTTTGCGGACCGAGCATCCTACGCCTTCAAGGAACTTAGATCCATCGGTATAGAAGTAATACGCTCCGGAAAAGCTGGCGTTTAGTTTTACTGATAAACATTCATTGTTGCCCGATTCAGAAATATTTTTATCGTACTAATAGAAATTAGTCAAGATACAGTCAATAATTCTCTAAAATATGATATAATTACTAAGATATTCCAGTATTGATAAAATAATAATGTATCATCTTTGACAAGTCGAGATTGAACAAGTCACGGTTCATCTGCATTCAGTTCCGTATAGTGATTATTCTGCATGGATCTAATAAAAAATTACTAATAACTATGAAAAAAAGACAAGATAATAGTATTAAAAAAAAGAGAAAAGAAAATATGCAAAACTTGATATGAGAGAAGTTGCTGTTTATACAGATTCAAATGGACCACCCTGGTGTGTTACTAAATAATTTTTTTTTTATTCTTTATTATGTCTATTACCAATGTGTTAAAACCGTAACAAATTCTTGTTGAAAACTCCTCAGCACACAGAGTCTGACAAAGTTTGCAAGACTATGATGGAAGACGTGCTTCTTCTGTAATATAAAAGAAGATGAGAATGATTCCTAGGTTAGCAGAGTAGAATGGGATAGAAAAGAACCTTCCCTAATATGAAGCGATCACGTGCAACATGAGCTCCGTTATAAAATTCTTCAAGGTTAACAGAAATGGTCGGCCTGACAACCTACAGTTGGACATGTTACAACATATACCGAGTATATCAGGTCTCATAAATTTAAAAAAAAAAAAACCTCTATAATCAATCATAAACTTTTTCTAAACCATTTTTTTTTTTTAACTCAACCTACATTTATATGTTACTATAACTAAACGTACTGTAATAAAAAAAAATCTGGTGTAAAACACTCACACAACTTTCTCTTATTCCAGTTTTCAAAATTGTAATTGACAAATTTTATAGTTATTATATCAAATTTAATGAAATTCGTCGATGTTTTTATGGAGAAAATAGCAGAAAACTCAAAAATACTCCTTAGTAAAAAACGCACTTCCGGTCATCCGATTTTTACTTTCTCTTACTCCTAGTAAGAGGAAGTATTGTAATCGTGTCAAATTTTCGATATCGAGTTTTCACCGGAAATATCCGTTTTGAGGTCCCCTAGTCCAAAAAAGTGGTTTTTAGCAAATGGTCTGTGTGTGTGTGTGTGTGTCCGTGTGTGTGTATGTATGTATGTGAACAGCATAGCTCAAAAACTAAAATCGTAGAAAGTTGAAATTTGATATTCCGTTTAGGGTCACCATGGGATCTGACTGTACGTTATCTGTAAAATTCCTCAACCGGAAATACCACTTTACTAGTTGGATTTTTTACTTTTTTGCGAATTTCTCAAAAATGGCTCCGACGATTTTCTTTAAACAAACATCAACCACACATACAAAGAGCTACAACTTTTATTTGAAACATTTCTCCGGGAAAATGCATTTAAGGGAACTTTTGGGGGAGGGGTGGGGTTAGGTTTTCATCTAAAGTGCTATTTCAGTTTATTAGACAATTCTGTGTCTAAATAATGTTAATTAGAATTAAATATGTTGTTGAAATTCCGAGTTTGAAAAAAATCGGATAACCGGAAGTGCGTTTACTTTACCACTTACTAAATGATTTATTCACTTTTTCGCAATTTTCTCAAAAATGGCTTGACGATTTTTTTGAAACTTCGTATATAAACTAAACATGCAAAGATCTACAACTTTTATCTAAAACATTTCTCTGGAAATTTCTTTTAAGAGCACTTTTAGGGGAGGGGTGGGGTTAGATTTTCATCAAAGTGGTATCCTAGTTCATTATACAATTCTATCATCCAAACATAATTAGTTAGAAATAAATAGATGGCTGAAATTCCGAGTTTCAAGAAAATTAGCAAACCGGAAGTGCGCTTTTACTGAACATTTTTTCAGTTTTCGACAAATTTCATTAAATTTGGTACACAAACTATAAAATTTGTCAATTATCATTTTGAGTTATTTTGGAATAAGAGAAGTTGTGTGAGTGTTTCACACCAGATTTTTTTTTCAAATTCGGAATTTCAACATTTTATTTAATTTTAATTAATATTCTTCTCCAAAAAAATGAGTTCGCAATTAAAAACTAGTTATTTCTTTATTAGCAGTCCCACTAGTGAAGTGCAGTAATAGCATTCCTGATATTTGGAAGTCAGTTATGTATCAAATATAGGGGGGTAACATTTGATATATATTAATGATAGAATGCAATACATTATATTAAGATAAAGCTCAGAAATTTAAACAGAATGCTTTGTGTTTTTTTTTCGCATGCCAATTTGTGCTTTTCAACTTTCAACACTTTGAATTACTGCAATAATAAGTTCTCGAATAGAATTCACGCCTTGCAATAGTTGTTCCACTTTTCTTTCTTTTTTTTAAATAACAGTAAACAATACGAAGAAAGCTACCAATAAACCTCGGATCTACAAAGAAATAATGCCGAATTACAAGTTAATAACATAGTCTAGATGTAGGTAGTGAGAATTTCTAAGGATAAGTGCACTATTCATCAAAAAGAGAAAACGATATAATATAGAATTGTATAGAGAGAGAGAGTTATCTACAGATATTTATTAACACTGTACACGGGAAAAGAAATAAAAAGAATGCCAGGTTAGATTACTAAGAAATGATAACCGCCAGTAAGGTTATAATGAGTATCCGTTATTACGTATTCAACAAATACTAACATAATCTTAACCTACACTTTATTTGGGCCATATATCAACTATTGTATTATTCCATATATCATAATTTTTTTTCATAAGTTATTCTACAAAAAAAAAAAAAAAAAAAATCGTTGTTAAAAATCGATAATAGAGAAAAAGATAAAAAGAATCGTGATCTATAGGATGCACTATTTTAAAAATAAGAATGTTAAATTACTGAAAAATCTGGTGAACGATCGCATGATAGAAAGCGATTGAACTGAGGGCTGTCTATGTTAAGGAAAATTCTGTGAAATAATGTTTAATAAGCGAGCATATTGAATACGTAATTAACTTCTGGTGCTATAGAAGGTGAATTTACATTTCTGTGTCGAACTAAAGTGTGTTAGGGTTTACATACAAAATAAAATAAAATAAAAGGATTGGGCAAGCAACATTAATTTATAAAACAGGGGTAACAAACACATGTGGATGGACGGATGGAGCTACGAGTAATTGCGATGTATTTTGAGAATCACTCGGTGATACATTGTGGTAATCAGTGTTTTCTAGAAGAGATTTTTGCTGTTCTCTGCTGATGATACTGTATTTCGGATGATTGGGAAAGCAGCTTACATTTGAAAGGGGTTTTATTTGCTCGAATAGTCATGCAGCGATGAAGATAAATAAAATTCTTGTTTCATCTCCCAATTGATGCTGGAAACCTGGAGGAGTTACTTCAGCCAGAGGATAGTTATCCCCTTCAACGTTGTTCTTGTAGGGTCATGTGGGACTCTTAGGAGATTAGTAGAGCCAGAGGTTGGCCAAATTAAGTGCTTCTCTGATCTTCAATGATCCCAAACCTGTTGCTGATTAGGACAAGATCTATCTAGCTCCAGCTATTGTGGTAACCTTCACAGCATTCATCCCTGTTGATAATTCAGTCACTGACCTGTCGAGTCAGTGTTTTTGAGAAATTAAAAAAACAAACTAAAAACTGAAAACAATCATTCGTAAAGTGAAGTTTCTGTCTAACTGATTTTGACCGAAACTGGTTTAATGGATTATCAAAATATCAAGATTGAAGATTTGTGATTTTTCAATAATTTGCTTTATGTTATTTACACAGCATAATTGATAAACGAGTCCAAAACTTTGATTATTTATATGTAAATAAACTGAAATTAACCAAAATGAATAAGAAAACGTGTGGCTTAGTCTTTTAGCTTCCCTTTTTCTAAAATTCCATGCCACCATGTCTAATTTTAGACTAAACAAACCAAGAAACCTTATTTATCCACTGTTTCATTAGGTACCTTTCATTTGATATAAGATTAAAAATATGGAGTTCAAGCACTCATATGACTTGCTGTTCCTGCAATTTACATAATTATTATTAACTAATTTTCTTAAAACTTATAATCTTTACAAAATGTTGCTTGACTTTAATTTTGTATCTAATTCTTCAATTTAATCTAAAGTAAATAAAATGACTTTTTGGAGGTAACCACACAGTCTCTAACTTAAAAAAAAGATATTACTGATTAGTCAAAATAATGCGTTGAATGCAAATCTAGTAAAGTTTCAAAACATACTCACCCACCCATGGAATCCTTTCCGGAAGCTGATACTCGTTTCGCCGAAGTCCACATTGCTTTGACTTTACTTACTGCCTAACCCATTGATAGGAGATTTATTAACTAGACAGAAATAGTACCGCTTAGAAACATTCAAGCGGAAACGGTAGCTTGAGCATTCTATGAAAAGCCTGGATACCCGATTTGGAGTACCGGCACAAAAAATAACCGATCAAGGACGACAATTTAGGTCTGACTTATTTAGATCACCAACAAAAAATATGTGGCGTGAAAATGACGCAAACTACAGCTTATCGTTCCCAATCAAATGGGAAAACTGAACGTTTCTATCGTACCCTAAAAGCTGCTATTCGTACCCATTCCAAAACTACCTACAATACTCCTAAGGTTTGGAGGTGCATTCTTCGAGAAGACACGGAGAGCAACATAGCTGAAATGGTCTATGGAAAAATGCTGATGTTCCCAGCGATTTCCTCACTACCCAATGCGATTTCCCGAGAGATCAATGTAGGATCTCTCATAATTTGTATCTGATCTCAAGTCTAAAATGAGCGACCTCCAGCAAACCCGTAATCATCAAAAAACATTAAGATCTCCTTTTGTTCATAAAAAGACCTGCAGCACAGTTCACATGTATTTGTACATGTTGATACAGTCAAAAAGTCAATGGAAAAACCCTTTGAAGGACCTTATAAAGTGATCAAACAAGATTAGAAGTACTTCAAATAATCAAAAAAGGCAGAACGTTAATATATCCATGATCGTTTGAAGCCGGCTTATTTACTTCGCAATGATGACGGCAATATAGACTCCTACAACCTGTCAAAGAAGTGAAGAACCATCTCTCTACTACTACAACCATTCCTTCCTAACAATATGACTAGACCTCTAGTATTAACTACTAGTATTAACTTCGGGCGAACAATGCGATTTCCAAACTTCCTTGATGACCTCATAAGGTGAACTTACAAGTGTTGATTTTTATTATTTCAATAAAATTATCATAATGTTGTGTTGGATGAAAAGGTAGGTTCAACGTTAAACTCATTGATAAGGGCAGCGGCATCTGTTGGTGTAGCAATAGAAATACGCAGGTGGCTAGCGAGTGACATCTCTGGACAGAAGGAGGAACTACCCGCCTAATATTGAATACTTATAGCAAAGTGAAATAAATCACCTGGTTGCTAATTGTAACCCTTTTAAAAAATCACATGGGCAGTTTTGAAATAATTTACACAGGCAGACGAGACAGGAAAGGTTGTGTTGTGAGTTGTGTTCTATTTGGATATTTTGGACAATAATAATTATAGCGCAGAGGTGAGTTTCTATTAGCTACGCCTTAACAGTTAAATATGTGGTTCTTTAATTACTCTATTTCTGTTAATTGTATGTTAATATTTAAACATTGTTCATTATTTACCTATTGTATAAATATATGATGAATGCGCATAAAGTGTATATTTAATGAATATTTTTTGGGATTAACCAATATATATATTTGAACTGGTCTGTTTTTAAGAGTTTAAGAATAAACAATGAAAACAGAACATCTGCCTTTTTTTTTTTGTTGCTTACCCGAACCCCACTGTCGTCACTGAGTTGACAGAGCAGGCTCTTAAGCGGAACAGTGTTACTTGAGAGGGTGTGATGTAGGGCAATGAATGAAGCAAGATAGAACGAAATAATTCCACTTGTGATTAATTTTTAAAAGTAATTAATAGAAAAATTATTCATTTAACATATGAAGATATAAAAATCTGGTGTGATACACTCGGACAACTTTCTCTTACGCCAGTTTTCAAAATTGTAATTGACAAATATAATAGTGAATCAAATTTAATGAAATTCGTCGATGTTTTTATGGAGAAAATAGCAGAAAACTGAAAAATACACCTAGTAAGAAACGCACTTCCGGTCATACGATTTTTTTCAAACTCGGAATTTCAACATTTATTTAATTTTAATTAATATTATTTAGATGATGTGTAATAAACAGAAATAGCACTTTTTGGGGGAGCCTGGAAGGGCAGACTTCTTTCAGAAACGACGGTTTTATTGTATATGTTACCGGCAAAGTATGAAATTCAGGCATTCTATAGAATGTCTAGGCATTTCATATAATACCATTCGTGGTTTATATTCAGATACCAGCTTATATTTCTTATGATAAATTTTGGGTATTTGAAAAATATTCTTTTTAATATTCATTTATTCATTTGTTAACTTGTGGAGATTCTATTGTAGTGTCTCAGTATAATAAATCATGGTGTTCCAAATGGTGTTTCAATAGTTCTGATACTTTAAGTAAAATAATTTAATTTTTAAATGATTACTATTAAAATAGATTTTGAAATCGGAACCTAATAAAATAAATGAGGGCTCGTCCGGGATGAATTTTATACTTTGCCAGTAACATATATAACAATTAACCTATCTAAACATTTTAGTTAAAAGTCCCAAGTTTCAAGCAAATCAACCTATTACAACTATATATCTGAAATTGTATAAAAGGTTTAAAGAAAAACATTGAAGCTTTTTTCAATAAAATCACGTAATTCTATAAATAAAAAAATAATCTGGTGTGATACACTCACACAACTTTATCTTATTTCATTTTTCAAAATTGTGATTGACAATATTAGTATACCAAATTTAATGAAATTCATCGGAGTTTGTCGACAATTGAAAAAAATTGTTCAATAAAAACACACTTCCGGTTTATTAATTTTCTTGAAACTAGGAATTTTGGCCATCTATTTATTTCTAATTAATTTTGTTTGGATGGTAGAATTGTATAATCAACTATGATAGCACATTAGTGGCAAACATAACCCCGCCCTTCCACCAAAAGCCTCCTTACTTAAATGACTTAACCTTAATGACTTAATGTTTCAAAAAGTTGTAGGTCTTTATATGAGTAGTTCACATTCTTGGTTTAAAGAAAATCGTTGGAGCCGTTTTAGAGAAAAAAAAAAAAAAACAGAAAACTTTTCATTAAAAAAGCACTTCCGGTCATCCGATTTTTTTAAAGTCGGAATTTCAACGATACATTAAATTCTAATTAATATTATTTAGATGACAGAATTGTGTAGTAAATTGAAATAGCAATTTAAGGAAAACCTAACCTGGCCTGTCCCCTAAAAGCCGCCTTCCTTAAATGAATTTTTCCAAAGATATGTTTTAAATAAAAGTTGTAGATCATTGTATATGTTTAGTTGATCTACGTCGTTTGAATAAAATTGCTGCAGCCATTTTCGTGGAAATTGCAAAAAAAGTGAAAAAAACCTTTCAGTAAAGTGGTACTTTCGGTCGAGGAATTTTGACAGATGACCTATTGTCGGATCCCATAGAGATGCCTAATCGGAATATCAAGTTTGAATTTTCTACAATTTTTCGTTTTTGAGCTATGCTGTTCATACATACATACATACATTTTCTAAAAACCACTATTTTTAACTCAGGGCACCTCAAAAGTGTATTTTCGGTGAAAACTCGATATCGAAAATTTGACACGATTAAAATAAGAGTATTTTCTCTTACTTGAAGTAAGTGAAAGTGAAAATACTATATTAAGACGTGTACCATTAAAAAGCCAAATAAAAACCTTGTTTTATATCTTTTATAAAAAAAAAATAAAAGATATAAAAAAAAAATCCTTGACCTTTCAGCAGCATTGGACATCGGCCGAAGCAAATAAACCAGATTATTACGAACAAAGTTATCGTTCCCAAAATCCTTAACACCTACCATTTCCTAATTTTGAATTCTTCTATATATACCGAACGGATCTCCTGTTAGGAAACCATCGTTTGTTTGCCCATTATTTCTATATTTAAAGTTTTAAGAATATATTAAGCTGTTTATAAACAGTAACCTAACAATGGCTAAATATAAATAAACGCCTAAAGAAAAATACCTAAAATTCTAATTGTATTACAGTGTAAAAAAAAGAGATAAAATTACAACTCTCTAAATAACGACCATTGTTGTTTCGCCCTCACACTTCCAGTAAAAATAACAACAGTTTATATATAAATACACTATTATTTGAACACAAAATGGAGTTTAGTTTAAAGGAATACTTTATTTGTTTTGAATGATCGTTGAAAAGGAAAAGGCAGTCCAAGAATTCTGATCAGGTTACAAGAAGGAAAACATAAATAAATGTATTTCCTCCCCCATTCAACAATGTTAAGGTTAGTTGTTGAAAATAACTACACAGCTTTCTAGATCTGATCTGCGGAATATATCTTAAAACATTTATTGCAGAGAAAATTTAAAGTTTATATTAAAGAATAAAATAATTTATCTAATTATTTTATTAGTTTACAATTTAAAAATTAAAAAATATATTTGGCGCCAGCTTTACATTATCCAGTTATTAATATTTTAAAATTGACAAGTTTTTTTTTTTAAATCTAACATTTTTACAATCCAGAAGTGGGTTGTTTATTTATTTATTTATTTTACATCTATACAATACACACTGGTACATGATAGATGGAGAGTGGTTTGACATACAAACTATTAACATGCAGTAATTAGCAGAAAAACAAATGGAAGAAAAAAACAAAATACAAAATGAATGAACAAAATGAACAGTAAAATAGAAATTAATAAAATAAACAACCTTAATTTGACAATATCAATAAAGATAATAGCCAAATAAAACAAATATAAATTAAAAATTAAAAGGTATCCATTAAAAGTCTAAAAGAAACTTTCTCAGTTTTAAACTATTAATTATAAATTTATACACATCAAATAAATGATTCTTATTTTTTATAGAGAAAATACTTGTTGCAGTTAATGGGTAATATTTACATAAATATCTCTCTCTATACTAAGAAAATGCAGGACAGTCAGTCAATAAACATGTGAGCGAAGGTTTCCTGACTATAGTTACAGAGAGCATAAGTTGACTCCAAGTTTACCTAATACTTAACACCATTACTGAACACAATTAACCTTTTTTCGGATGACATTCTTACTTGACTCACAACCCTAATTATATCTAATGGTACACTATATGATAAATAGGGGGAGGGTGTTGGTGTAGTGGTTATGAGCGTGGACTTGTAAGTGGGAGGACCCCAGTTCGAGTCCGGCGTATAACTGCTAAATTTTATATTTGTTTAAAAAATGTTAATAGTAAAGTAGGTGCTTCCGCCCCCGTCCACGACACCTAATTTGGTAGTTGGACGTTAAGCCCGCCTGAAAAAATAGGCATTACTTTACTTTTTTTACTTTTTTATATGATAAATAGCCCTGATTTCCATGCTTGTTAAGTACATAGTACTATAGGAAGACCTGGCAATCCTCACCAAGTCCAAACGGATCAACTTATCTCTTAAACAATTCAGAATTGCGTTTTTTTTTCTTTTTCAATCAATCAGGATCTTGCTCTATCTATCTCATCTTGCTCAGGAGTGGGTTGTGCCGTATAGGACTCCCAGACTGGCATCTCCTAGAAGTACAGGCTTTCAAATATTGCCTTAGTATATACGGCTAAATTGGTAGCTATCTGGAAAGCCGTATGGCAACTAGCCACCAGAACTTCTTCACCCGACTTAATAGCATCTTTTGCCAGGATACCAACATATTCATTTCCTTGGATCCCGGCATGTCCTTTAATCCACACTAAATAGATCCTTCCTGCAAATCACTGTGGAAGTTTTCAGGGACTCAAGAAGTGCACTTCAGAAGATAAAGGTGATGAAATACATTTCAGAAGTTAAAGGTCATTTAATAGGCCCGATCGTCATAGAAATAGCGAATAGTTTGGAGAATGCTGCAGGAAGGATACATTTAGGGATGGATTAAAAGGCAAGCCAGGATCCAAGGAAATGAATGTCGATATTTTGGCAAAAGATGCTATTAAGTCGGGGAGTTATATACACAAAGCACCTGACAAATCACCAGCAACACCTACTTCATATGATCCAGATAAGAAAGTCTTTATATACCATCCCCCGGACTGACTGTTCCGGCTACGTCCTAGTAAAATGATATCTACAACAGATTTCCACAGTGCATTAACTTTTTATTACAATTGGTTTCTTTCCGTAGTTATTCCAAATTTTTTTTTGAGTTTGTACAATTCAAATTAAAACAATTTTTAAAAAGACAGCTAGTGGTCTCTTTAAACTAACTCTGGTGAATAGTTATTTTCTTGTAACTAGATTGGGAGATATTAGTGATGCTCTGAAAAGTCGGTTATTAGAATTATGGCCGGATCAATATCAAAATATACAGGCAAATATTTATTCAGACATACAGCCTCGTATCCCTTGTAAACCTTGGTTTGAAGAGTTGGATGGGGAAAGGCAATTTTATATCACGATATGCGGATTGAGACTTAAAAGACTAAGAATAAGAGCCGCATCGCTCAAGATACCCTTGAAGGGTATTCCGTAAGAACCTGCAATCCTCTGTAAGAAGGGGAAGAGGGTGCAAAAGCCTTATAAAAGATTAAAGAGACATGTTAATTTGGAGGCAATTAGAAGCCACATAATAATGAGATAAGAAATTAATGATATTAATTAGATAATAATGTCAATATGTTAATATTTCCAGCCCTCAAAAACAAAATAACTGGTTAATGCAAAAACTGGCAAAACCACTAAATAAATACAATTTCTACAAACCATTTAATTATTCTTGAATTTACTTTGAGGCATTGCGGACTTGGAGCTTCTTTTAAACATTCCACCATTCCACATCTATGTCCAAGGCGTTGCAAGAGCAGTCGTGGCTCGACTGCAACAGGGACAAGCTCCTATTTATCCCAGGCATAGCGGGATATACTAGAAACTATGCGAGGAGTTAGAGGCAGACGATTCTAGATCTGTCTTCGGATGTAATGACTTCTAGATAAGACTTCCAAACACCCTTCAAAGTCTTATGACAGAGGGGCATGGAAGAACGAGCCGCCAATTTTAGGCGAATCTATGTGGTAAACGGACAGGTCTAAGATGGAAGAAGGAGTGGGAGCCGGCGTGTTCGGAGCTCATCCGAGATGTAATATCTCGATGAGCCTGGTAAGGCTAGCTGCGCTCATTCAGGCGGAACTAGTCGCAATTCTTACCTGCGCCGCCGAAATGAGAAGACGCGGAGTGCATAACTCCAAAATCGTCATTTATTCGGATAGCCAGCTGCCCTGCGGGCAATTGACTCGTGGGAGATCAGCTCAAGGAAGGTGTGGGATTGCCTAGGTGCACTTAGGGATATTAGTAGCCATAATAAGCTTCCTGGTTTGGGTACCTGGGCATTCGGGTCACCGAGGTAATGAGAGAATGGGCCGCCAATTTTAGGCGAATCTATGTGGTAAACGGACGGGTCTAAGATGGAAGAAGGAGTGGGAGCCGGCGTGTTCGGAGCTCATCCGAGATGTAATATCCCGATGAGCCTGGTAAGGCTAGCTGCGCTCTTTCAGGCGGAGCTAGTCGCAATTCTTACCTGCGCCGTCGAAATGAGAAGACGCGGAGTGCATAACTTCAGAATCGTCATTTATTCGGCTAGTCAGGCTGTCCTGCGAGCAATTGACTCGTGGGAGATCAGCTCAAGGCTGGTGTGGGATTGCCTAGAGAACTTTTAGGGGAGGGATGGGGTTATTACAGCTTCCTCTAAAGTACTGCCATGAGAGTTGATTATACAATTCTATCATCCAAACAATAATAATTAGAAATAAATGGATGGCCAAAATTCCAAGTTTTAAATATTCCAAGCTGTAATAACCCCATCCCTCCCCTAAAAGTGCCCTTAAATAAATTTCCCCAGAGAAATGTATTAAATAAAAGATGTAGATCTTTCCATGTTTAGTTTATATACGAAGATACTAGAAACTCGTCGGAACCATTTTTGAGAAAATCGCGCAAAAGTGTAAAAATCATTTAGTAAAGTGTTAAAACTTTCGCACTTCCGGTTTTCCGATTTTTTTCAAATTCTGAATTGCAGCTTTCTCTAAAGTACTGCCATGAGAGTTGATTATACAATTCTATCATCCAAACATAATAATTAGAAATAAATAGATGGCCAAAATTCCAAGTTTTAAGAAAATTATTAAGCCGGAAGTGCGCTTTTACTGAACACTTTTTTCAGTTTTCGACGAATTTCATTGTATTTGGTACACTAACTATAACCTTTGTCTTATAATTTTGAGAACAGGAGTAAGAGAAAGTAGTGTGAGTGTTTCACACCAGATTTTTTTTGTCTTGAATTAGTGGCACTGAAGGCTCTTTAACTTCTAATCTCTTGCTTAAGAATCTTTCCACTAAATAAATTCCCTCCTTAACTGTAGTGGGACTATTTTTACTCTATTAAGAGAATGTTAGTGGGTGTAGATCAAATGACTCCCACACAAATGCATATTCTGTCTAATCTTTATAATACAGTTTGATATGCATCATTGTAAATACCGCATCCGTAATCTAATTTAAATAAAAATTAGATTCCGATAAAGTAGAATAAGTCATATGTACGACATATCTTGGCACATTCATTTCATTCTCACAGCCTTTTTTGACTTTCTTAATATGGGTTTTCCACGATAATTTTCTGATCAATATAAAACCCTAACACATTATGGGATATTCATATGCATATGAAGAGCTATGAGGTCTAATTGTGAAGACCATTTGGGATATTATTTTGACAGCCACAGGTAAACAGTATGATTACACTCTTATTTGAGGCACTTCAAACCTACTTACTTCAAAGGCTCTGCATGAATGTGTAAAAAACCAATTAATGCTTATTATTTTCTAAACTTTTTTTTGTACAGAATTGGAAAAAAATTACTATTCTATGCCTCAAAGTAGATTAGATTCTTTGGGGGGATTGGCTCTTCAGCCTGTGCCACCGCGATCCCCGAGGGTCTATTGTCTCCGTGGGCACCCCCTAAGTTGGAGACCCTAACCCGTCCTGTCCTTCATCGAACTGTGGAGTCTGTGGGAGGTCTCCCCCGGTGGTCAATTAGAGTACTCTCTCGAGTCCTGTTTGCCTTAATAGACCTTATTAAGTCTGCAATGGCCAGTGAGAATGCCAACTGCCATCCTTATGGCCACCCGGCCTAGTTGGAGTAATTCTGCAGTTAGCCTGGGCTAGTAGCTATAAATAAACGTTTCGGCTGCGTCTGGTCTGCGGTTTTAACCCACCATTCCCTTGATTGGTCGTGCATCCATGTCCTGATGGATGCACTCCTGAGGCATCTTGAGACACCACAGAATGGTTCCGGCCCCGTAGAACCCTGCCGGGCCAAACGATCTGCCGCCTCATTATCTCGGTGACCCGAATGCCCAGGTACCCAAACCAGGAAGCTTATTATGGCTACTAATATCCCTAATTGCACCTAGGCAATCCCACACCTTCCTAGAGCTGATCTCCCACGAGTCAATTGCCCGCAGGGCAGCCTGGCTATCCGAATAAATGACGATTTTGGAGTTATGCATTCCGCGTCTTCTCATTTCGGCGGCGCAGGTAAGAATTGCGACTAGCTCCGCACGAAAGACTGTAACTAGCCTTCCCAGGCTCATCGAGATATTACATCTCGGATGAGCCCCGAAAACGCCGGCTCCCACTCCTTCTTCCATCTTAGACCTGTCCGGGTACCACATAGATTCGCCTAAAATTGGCGGCCTGTTCTTCCATGCCCCTTTGTCCAATTTCAAGACTTTGAAGGGTGTTTGGAAGTCTTATCTTAGAAGTCATTACATCCGAAGGCAGACCTAGAATCGTCTGCCTCTAACTCCTCGCATAGTTTCTGGTATATCCCGCTATGCCTGGGATAAATAGGAGCTTGTCCCTGTTGCAGTCGAGCCACGACTGCTCTTGCAACGCCTTGGACGTAGTTGTGGAGTGGTGGAAGGTTTAAAAGAAGCTCCAAGGCCGCAATGCCTCAATGTAAAGTCAAGAATAATTAAATGGTTTGTAAAAATTGTATTTATTTAGTGTTTTTGCCAGTTTTTGCATTAACCAGTTATTTTGTTTTTGAGGGCTGGAAATACTAACATATTGACATTATTATCTAATTAATATCATTAATTTCTTATCTCATTATTATGTGGCTTCTAATTGCCTCCAAATTAACATGTCTCTTTAATCTTTCATAAGGCTTTTGCACCCTCTTCCCCCTCTCCATCCTTATAGAGGATTGCGGGTTCTTACGGAACAAGGGTATCTTGAGCGATGCGGCTCCTGTCTTTTAAATCACAATCGCATATCGTGATATAAAATTGCCTTTCCCTAACCAACTCTTCAAATCAAGGTTTACAAGGGATACGAGGCTGTATGTCTAAATAATATTTGCCTGTATATTCATTTTGATATTAATCCTACCATAATTTTAAATACCGACTTTTCAGAGCATTACTAATATCTCCCAATCTAGCTACCAAAATTTCTTCACCAGAGTTATTTTAAAGAGACACTCGCTGTCTTTTTAAAAATTGTTTTAATTTGAATTGTACAAACTCAAAAAATTTGGAAAAAGTACAGAAAGAAAACAATTGTAATAAAAAGTTATTGCACTGTGGAAATCTGTTGTAGATATCATTTTATTAGGACGTAGCCACCGGCAGACTGAACTGAACTGTCAGTCCGGGGAATGGTATATAAAGACTTTCTAATCTGGATCATATGGTGATTTGTCAGGTGCTTTGTGTATATAACTCCCCGACTTAATAGCATCTTTTGCCAAAATATCGACATATTCATTTCCTTGGATCCTGGCTTGCCCTTTAATCCATCCCTAAATGTATCCTTCCTGCAGTATTCTCCAAACTATTCGTTATTTCTATGACGATCGGGCCTATTACATGACTTTTATCCTTGAAATGTACTTCATCACCTTTATCTTATTTTTTATTTTTTGATGTGCACTTCTTGAGTCACTGAAAACTTTCACAGTGTTGTCCCCTCTCCTGGCCTGCAGCAAGGATTTGTTGAATTTCAACAACATATTTAATTCTAATTAACATTATATAGATGACAGAATTGTCTAATAAACTGAAATAGTTAAAATGAAAACTTAACCCCACCCGTCCCCATAACTGCCCTTAAATGAATTTTCCCTGAAAAATGATTTAAATAAAAGTTGTAGATCTTTGGATGTGTAGTTGATATACCAAGTTTAAAGAAAATCGTCGGAGCCATTTTGAGAAAATCGCAAAAACATAAAAAAAACAACTAGTAAAGTGGTAGGTACTTCCGGTGGAGGAATTTTGGCAGATAATGCACCGTCAGGACCTATGGTGATACCTAAACGCAATATCAAGTTTCAACTTTCTACGGTTTTTCGTTTTTGAGCTATGCTGTTTACATAAACACTCATTTGCTAAAAACCACTTTTTTGGACTCAGGGGACCTTAAATCGGATATTTCCGGTGAAAACTGAATATCGAAAATTTGACACGATTACAATACTTCCTCTTACTAGGAGTAAGAGAAAGTAAAAAAAAATGCCTTGAACATTTAATTTTGGTTGTTTTTTCACCAATATTGTAGGCATATGGGACCCAACAGTAATCCTTAATGGCAATATATTGCTTTATTTCCAGTCCTCAGACAAAATGGTTAATGTAATCCAAATACCAGTAATAAAAATAAATATGTAAAAATGTAAAATAAAAAGTTTAGGAATAATTTAAAACATTCTTGAACTAAATATTCCAAAATTAAATAAATAAATAATAATGAGATGTTTGTACGGCAATGGCCATACATCTGTACAAACATGTCATTGTAATTTTAAGGCCTGACGATTTGAATACCATTTTAAATAAATAATAATGTGGAGTACAGTAGAATGATCTAGAAGTGAAGAGAACAAGTTAGACTTCTATCAAACGTTCCATATCTTTTAACATCATGTAGGTTGGTTTGTAATTCTGTGTTTCTTACGCCTGCGTGCTTGGAAGTAAATCCATCATGCTTCGCACAGCCAATAAATTGCTTGTCTAAAAAATGATTCTTGCAGTTTGGAATCATCTGCAATGTCAGAAAGGCCCGAGCAATTTATAATATGTAGTCCTTCCAACGGTAGCTCCGAATTGCATAATTAAGCGACACCAATATGCCAATTCTGTGATCATGTTTTCGTAGATAAGGAGGTAGGAAGTAGATTTAGACTTTCTTCGGCAAGTTTGAAGGGATTCTGCTAGTCAATAGACAATATTCCATCTTCTATCTTCTGCCGTATATTTCTGCTGTTGCTAGTAGGCTATTATCTTTCCCTCAATCAAGGCGATGGCCACATGAAAACCGACCAGCAGATTAGGCTGGAGCTTCATGCATCCTTGTTTTGTCAACAATGTCCGCTCTTTCATTGCCAGCAATGTCGTGGTGACTGGGAGTCCATTCATAAACCACTTCGCAGCAACGTTGCATGAGATCAGTTATGGCTGCCTCTAGCCAGTTCCAGTTGTACATTATTGCTAGGATTATTTGATCCCTGTGCACATACATATATAAAGGTGAAGCGATCTTTGTATGTTGTCTGTTATAAACTGTTGTTAAGTAAACTATGGTAATTAGTATATATGTTAATTAAACTTGTGGATTTCTTGTGGATCACAATTGATTTTAAGTTCTAAAATGTTTGATTTGTTTATTAAACGTTAATGGTTGTTGTTATTATTTTTTTTTGTTTTACACATACCAGAAATCAATGCTTTAAGAAATCTAATTTTAATTAATTAAATTTTCAGAACAATACTAAAAAGTACTTTTTGAAATGTTTGGTGTATATTATGTTTTGTAACACTGGACTTATTAACTATGACTGAATGTATTGATCGGTTATGTCTTTTATACAAGAACGGAAACAAGGAGAAGAAGAAAGAAGTGTTGGAACCCAAGGATTTTATTAATGTTGTTGGGGATGTCCTGTGAATTTACGATTAACTAATGAACATAAAAATTCGGAAGATTATTTGTACCATTCCTGTAGTTAGTTGCATTCTATCAAGTTATATCTTTCTTTTTTTATGTGGATCATTTCAAAATAAAAATTTTGATTTTGTTGTCAAAAATCCGAAGTTATAAATTCAAAGTTTAATTTTTCGTCTATTTGTGATGTTTACACAACATGATGTTTAGATAGTCCCGTCCTTATGTTTTCAGAAGGTTTTCAGAGTATAAATTAGTGTAATTAATGTATTTCTTATTTTCTGTTATAAAATATTTCTTTTGGGGCCGTTTTAAAGGTAATAAAATAATTAAAATGACTAAATTTAATTTTTTTTTTTTTTTTTTTTTTACATCGGCCAGATCAAACAACCTTAATTTTTTTGTAACTGTAGCAAATGTAAAAAACATTACAAATTAACTAATTTTGTTAAATAGCAAATTGTTTCTTTTCTATTTTTAAATGTTTCAATTTCTCTCTCTTAACTTTTGTCTTTCTATCTTTGCTTGATATTTATTTTTTATTTATGATACGGACTATTTCTAATAAGAATGGATTTTAATAATCATTAATAGACCAATTATTAATAACGCGATGTCCTTTATATGATGTTATTAGTGACAGAAGTCTATTTTTAACAAACAGAAGCCATTTTTCCTGTTAAACAATTCACTGCTATCTATTGGTGATTATTGAAAATAGTCAGGAAGGATAAATGTATTGCAAACAGCAATACACACTCTTAAAAATATTTGAAATTATTGTCACACACACACACTCACACACACACACACACACACACACACACACACACACACACTACACCCTTCTTAATGAAGTATGAACATGTCAATTTTTATTATTTATCACAATATTGTATCGTCTAATAAAAATTGCAAAGTGTTATGAAGAGAATGTCTCTAAAAAGCAATGCATATAAAAATCACAATGCAATAACAGTTATTGCAGTATTAATTCACAAAAAATCTGAATTCCAAGAAAATAAAATATCAGATTTTTTTTATCAACTTAGAAGTTCGAGATGAAGACTTTTTTTAATTCATAATATGAAACAAATTAAGAAATATGCGAATTACTTTAATAGAAAAATACTACCAGCTAGCTATTTCCTAGATTTAATTTTAGTAATATTAATTTATTAATGTAGCCAAATGTAATCATACAATCTATATTTGTACAGAGAACATTGTTGATAAGGAACATTGACCTAAATCTACAAGAACTACGAAACATTTTGAAAATAATTGAGTTCATACAATAAAATTTAAAAAAAAAAAAACATGATAAACATTTATTGGTATATGCTTAAAATTATTAATTTATTGTAGGGCCTGTGTTTGGCTTTTTATTTTATACATGGCACTAAACAAAGAATTCCCTAACTATAGGGTTTCCTATTACAACAACGTATTTCGGTTTTTATTGTACTACTCTCACTATATAATTCTATACAAATGAAAAATTTAATTTGTTTATTTATACAATGTTAGTTTCTTATAAATGTTTTTGTGTATAAAAGGTAGTTTATTTTAAAAGTAAATATAAAAACGGGTTACTTGAATCAATTATTCAAAATATAAACCTCCGTTTTCTATCACTTTCACCCATTATTTCAAGTTGGTGACGGACTAATTTGATTTTGAGACGCAAAATCCTCGCATCCTAATCTATTAATTCATAATTTTAGGAGGATATAAAGCGCTAGACCGGAAAGACCGTAAAAGACGGTGCATATATTGGGTTATAGAAAGAGATAAAATTAGTGGGATAGGATTTTTGAGAAATAAGCTAGAATAAATGCTGAATACTGTATAATGAAAGAGAGAACAAATTGCCAGGACTTTACAGTATAATAGAAATCAAGTAGCGAGAGATTCAGACTGAGTGAAGAGAAGGGTAGATTGCTGACTCATTGTAAACTGTTGTTGTAAAAGCTGTCCTCTGACGGGCTAGCTCGGCTGTAATGTACAGAGTTTCCCACTCTAGTCTGGCCTAAGTAGCGAGTGAGATTCTCAATTTGGTGTTTCTATCTGCTCTTCGGATTCTATTACGATTTCTCACAAACTTTACGTTGAAACTGAACTCTCTACACAAACTTGGTGAATTTGCTCTGACGATGGATGAAAATCCGAAACCGGCACAGGAACAAAATCAATATTCATGCTACGACGGATAAAATACCATCTGCTAATTTTATTTGAGTCAAATGCAGACGACAGGCAGCGGGATTATCACATTGTACAAATACATTTATTTTGATTATTAAAAAGGAGTAACTTTCATTTAAGACTTCATACACTCTATTTAGCTTCCGGTATAAAGTTCAGAGTCAACAGCTTCGGCGGCGTTTTGAACTAGTTCAAAATATAAAACACCTTCAAAGTACTACCAAACACAAAACATGACTTCCCAAATGGATTTTAGTTAACCTCTGTTAAGCTTCATGGTTTAGGCCTTTTGATACCCACCACTTACGCTTTTTTATGCATCTTTGGCAAAAATATTGTAACGCAGCCACTGGGTGCCATCTAGGAAAGAAAGCAGGTACCCCCAAGTTCTCCTAGTGGCCGCTAGGAAGCGCTGGCGGCGCGCTGTAGCCCTTTTTAGAAGAATCGAGAAGATTCTAGAACCTTCTCCACCACAGTCAGTCTACGAGAATTTTCTTTTTACAAACTAAGTGTACTTTTGTGAAAAGTGTATAAAAAGTGAACAAAGTGAACTTTTGTGGTTTAAACTGTGAAGTTAATTATTATTAAGTGTTGTATTTATAATTTATTGTGTAAAACAATCAATTGGTGTTTTTCTTATTGAAGTTTAGAGTATTTTATCTAAACGAACCCTCTTAAAACTAGTTGCAGTAGCTAGTTTAGAGGGAAAAACGTTACAATATTCACTTTTCACCACATGTATATTTTCCAAAACATCTATATTTTCCATCTTTCAGATTTTGGAGCAAAACTTTTCGCACACATCGTCCCGCTGTTTGATTAATGCATAAAACATACATTTCCTCTTAAGAATATACTTTATTTATAAATGTTGTTATAATTAAACAAATTTGATATGAGTCACGATATTCAGTGTTGAGTACATAGTACATAATATAAAAATACCAATTAGTAGATTGTTTAATAATACAGTATGTGCAGTTTATCAGATAAACATTAATATATGATGTTTAGTAATCACGAACATACCGAATGTCACATGTGTAACTTCAACTAGGTTTCATATTAAAGTGATGAAAAAAATTGGGAAAGAATAAGTAATTTGCTAAGTGTAATACCCAAGAATTTCAAAACTTGTTTATTCTTTCTTTAAACCCTAAAGGAAAACTTGTTTATACTTCCTAGTAAGAGAACCGGAGTCACAGGAAATACATATTTTGGGTCCTCTGAATACGAACAAATGTTTTTAGCGAATGGCCGGTATGTGTGTGTGTTTAAAAGAATAATTTAAAAACGAAAAATCGCCAGGAAATTCAAACTTGGTATTCCATTTAGGTAGTACCACTGCATCACACACGATGATTATGGGCAAAATCCACCGGAAGTGAGTAGGCAAAAAAGACGGGTTCTAAGCCATTTTTTTTTTTGCACAACATGGCGTCCCCTTCACATCCAACTCCCTCTTCCTCTTCTCTCTTGACGAAAAGGTAATGAAAATTATAGTTTTTTTATTTTTTTACGTATCAGCAAAAAATGATCTGAGCATGCATGCGCGTACGGCGTATTTTCCTTCTTAACTTCATTAACAATTCATTAACCTATATGTGTATTAGACTTGGTATATTAACCAATCCCAATACCAATTGGTATAGAAACTACTACAAGTTTTATTTGAACCACTTTTTCCGGGAAAAGTCATTAAAGAGTTATTCTGGGGGAAATAGTGACGTTAGGTTTTCCTCTTTAGTGCTGTTATATCGTCTATTTAATATTTATAAAAAAATTAATATAAAACATTAAAGGTCTTCTGGTTGAGGCATTAAAGGTCTTCGCGTGTGTTATAAACTGATGTTGCGCCCTTATTACCATAGCTTTCTTTACTGGTTTACTGAAGAAGCCTATTGCAATATGGGCGTAACGTTGGTTTATAAGAAACATTGAAAACCTGACGGCCTAAGTATTCTGTATTATGATTATGGCCGAGAAAGCCTGAAAGATTATAGAATTTAATTGTGTTTAACAATTTGTATTTAATTATGTTGTAATTGTTCCGTGTAGAATTTAATTGTGTGTTTGAATTGTGTTGAAGTTTGAATTATAATATATAGTAACAAGCAAATAAAACAGTAAATATATCTGGAATTAGGAGAAAAAAAAAAATAATGAATATTTGGAACCAGTTTCGTTCATGGCTAAATTCCTGGATTAAAGAAAATCTATAACTCCTAGGCTTAGATTGAGACAGGGTTGTCTAAAAGAATTAGAACTTTCTGCACACAATAAAACACACTGTCAAAGACGCTATCTACAAATTAGCCATGAATAAACTGGCTTTAAGCAAATTTTTTTTTTTTTTTATGAAATAATGAAAAGTGGCGGATGGCTTTGTGCAATACATATAAATTGTGTCATAGGCCAAAAAAAAAAAAAAAAAATAGAGTACAGTACACATCGTTATTTTATATTTAAAAGGATAGTCCTGATGGGGGTTAAAAATTCAATATTCACTGTTGAATACACATTCATTTCGATTAAACAACATGATAGGAATCAGTTTGTGAAGAGAGTTAGTTTTTCTGTTTCGTACCCCTATATGTGTGAGTGTGAGTGTGTGTGTGTGTGTGTGTGTGTGTGTGTGTGTGTGTGTGTGTGGTATTATGTGGGGGAGGCAAGTATTGTGTAACAGTTATACAATTCATGTTCACAAACTCTAACTGATATTTCAATAGAGTGTAAACAACGATCCAGCATTGAATCGCCCTACAGGTTATTCTTCAAAAAACAATTTTAACATCAACATTTATTAATAAACTATATAAAATAAAAATAAAAATAGGCATTTATTTTACTTCAAATTTTTTAAAAGTATTTATTTAATTAAAATTAAATTTTGTTAAACTACTTTCACAACAAATTTCATTTCCGATAACAGTACCAGAAAATAATGTCATTATAATAGGTCAGATTAGAAACGTCAAATATAACATGGAAGTGAATACAAATTCTAAGATAGAGGTTCGCATTTTTTATACTTGAAGGTATTAAGAGAAATATAATCTTAAATTTAAAGATAAATTCTTTAAATATTTCTTTAAATTTAAAGAAAACTATAATATCTATCTATGGTAGATCAATTATTACTATTGTTATTATGTTACAATTTGCACCTACCACAGGACCCTAATTAATAAAAGTTAAATTCTTTAATTAGTTTAATTCTTGAATGAGTTACCAGCAAATTTCATGCAATTGTTTAAATCTGGCCAATTTGCACCATTTAAAATGTTGACAATGGACTCATGATCAAACGAAGGTGGTCCTAAGTATCTCATCCTAAATTCTTTAAGAACAGAGTAGCTAGCAAGAAAGTGTTCAACATTTTCTAACTCCCTCAATATGTACAATACACATTAGATAACACCTATCAATCACCCCACACCCCAAAGGCATAAAAATTAAGACTCAAGTGTTCCCTTCTTAACTTTATTACATTTCTAATTAAATTTATATTTTCATTTCTTAATGTAGCAAATTTTACTACGGTTGTTGTGGTTGGTTCTGCAGTACTGGAAAGCATCTGAGAAATTTTCCGTGATTGCCTGCTTCTTTTTGTGATCATCGACCAGTTTCCGGGGGTAAGCCCATCATTAGGATGCTTTTAGTCAAACAATGTGATAAAGGTGCACTAAAGGTGTACAAATTGCACTATACTGTACTACAATTTGTGTCATCGCCCACTATTGACAAAATGTTATTTCGCGCTGTTATAAATGAATAAATATAATAGTAAGATAGTATGGGTAATTACTTATTAAGTAAATCTCCTTCAAAAAATATAGTTCAAATTACACATCCCCACGTGTTGCGTGTTTCCATTTTTCAAGGGTACAAATATGCTCCTTTAAAGACCGAAACATGTGTTTTTTTTCCCCACTCCCTCTTAACCTAGTTAGGCCCAAACAAAAATATTTAAAGACCAGTCAGCAAAACTATATTATCACACTGTTTGACAAAAAAGATCCTGATGATGGGCGAACCTCCGAAACCTTTCGATGACCATAAAAGGAAGCAGGTTATCACGGAAAATATCTGTGATGCTGAAAATTTTACTATAGTCTAATTGTGAGCATAAAGTTGATGATGTACTGCTTTCCTTGCTTTCCACGTCTTTAGTCCCACACTCAGTTTTTACCAATAGCAACCCGCAACCCCCTACGAGCTGTTCAATGTTTAAATTTGGGTTATTGTGGTTTTAGCCAATGCTACCATAATCTAAACCATGATTTGTACCAGCTTATATTTGTCTTCGCACAAACTTATTCAGCCTATCTTCACTTTTATTGAATTGATATCTATATAATATTAATTAAAATTAAAAGGTAATGCCAAAATTCCGAGATTATTGAAATCGATCATCGGGAGTGCATCTTAGTTTTTTCATTTTTTTTTTTTGCTACTTTCTCCAAAAAGACCACATGTTTCATTGAATGATTTACTAACCATACGTATACAGAGACATATCACTTTTTGTTTGTAACAGTTATCCGAGAAATTCATTTAATGGTTTGGGGGGGGGGAAGGGCAAAGTTATGCTTTCTTCTAAAGTGTCATTTCAATTTATTATAAGATTCTATTTTTATTATACAACATCTATACATAATGTTAATTAGAATTAAATGTATTGCCAAAATTCTGAATTTAAAGAGAATCGCTTGACCGGACTTACTATTATTCTGATTAATTTTCTACGCTTTCTTTCCCAAAGAAAAACACCAACGAGAGATTTCATTAAATTTGGGCCACCTAACTATAAATACAGATCATCAGTGATATTTTCCATGATAACCTGCTTCTTTTTATGGTCATCTATACCGGTTTCGGGTGTTCGCCCATCTTTCGGATGTTTTTGTCAAAACAGTGTGATAACATAGATCTGCACAGAGCAAATTCAGTTGATACACTGGTTTTAAAAGTGTTTTAGTTAGGACCTAACTAGGTTAAGAGGGTATTCGTTGATACCTGAGTGGGAAAACACATGTTACAGCTCTGCGGAACCAACCACAACAAATAAATACAGAAACTCAATCATTTTTCTTTGACCATTTTTTACGAAAAAATTGATTTTTAAGAAGTTCTGAGAGCTAAGAAGCTCACTCACAAAGTTAAAGATTACTAAACTTTATTTAAGTAAAAATTTAGTAAGTTTGAAGAAAGTTTGTCAATTATATAACAATATAAATTTCTGTAAGAAAAAGTTATGTAAGTGTTTCACACCAGATATTTTTTATTTTATTTTAAGTACACTGAAAAGTTAGTAAAAATTTTTGCTTGTTTTCTGCAAATACAGTTTCCATGTACCCCCTTAACTTTACTAATAAAGTAAAAAGCGCTCGCAATACAATGAGAACTTGGAAGTTATTTTTTTTTTGTAACTGGGGAGTAGGAATAAAGTTGGCTATCAAGACGGCTAAGTTGTAGGATATATACTACTTTCATATTACATCTTTTTTACACTTAGGAGTTTCACATTATTTTTTGTAGCTAATTAGGTTAATTATTAGGATAATTTGTACATTTTGTTTGTATAAATAAATATAAAAAGAAATGAACAAAATATAACAACTATTCAGATATATCTAATTGTTGGTTGTTCGGCCAGGAACTATCCAAAAAAAAACACCAAATAATTTTTAAGCGTTTTTTTAATTTCAAACCCGACGTTTTGGCAAATATTGTTTACCTTCTTTAAGGGATATCTATAAAGAAAAATGGTGTTTCCGCCCTATTTACCAACATCCCACTAGACAAAGTCATCACATTAGTCTCTAACAACTGGATACTAATAGAACCGCACACCACTATTCCATTTGATCTTTTCATCGTAACACTAAATCTCTGCTTGTTTTCCATAACCGTTTTTACCTTCAAAAAGATGGTTTGGCCATGGGCAGTTGTCTTGAGCTCCTGCTCTGGCCAATATTATCATGAACGATCTTCTAGATCCTTGACAACTCAATTTCACATATCTTTAAATATGTTGACGATTTATTCCTCATCGTCAACCCCAACGACATCTCCTCCTAATCTTACACTATTTTAACTCTTACCACAGCAGACACTAATTCACAATAGAAAGAGAACGTAACAACAGCCTACCCTTCCTCGACACGATCATAATCTGGAATCCAGACAACACTTTAACTTATAATGGTACACGAAACCGACTTACTCAGGACATCTTCTTCACTACTAATCTGGCCACCCTTTCCACCAAAAAAAAAAGTCAACACAGCACAAATTTAGTGAACCGTGCCATTTTACTTTCCCATCCCATCTTTCACAACGAAAACATAAAAAAATCGAGGAAAATCCTTTCCTCCAACGGTTCACACATCATATCAAAATAATCAAAAAAAGCATTGACACCAACATTATACACACCACACACTAGTAATTCCAGCAATATCACGAATACACCTATTCACAGATCTCTTACATTCACATCCACTCTCTCTCCCAAAAAATAAACAAATCCCTCAAAAAACATATCGTCAATCTTACCACAGACTTCACTACCATAAATAAACTTGCTAAACTATACACCAAAGTAAAAGACCCTATCCCTAAACTCAACAAAACCCACACAGTATACAACATCAAATGCACTACACCACTTTGCAATGCCACGTGTGTAGGAGAGAGAGCTCACAAGACTTACACAAAAGACTAAAACAACACAAATATGACATACCTCTAAAAAAATAGACAGCACAGCCCTTTCCAAACATGCATTATCCCTAAATCATTCCTTTGACCTGTAAAACCCATCCATTTTAACAACACAACCTAATCACACAAAATGCCTCCTAGCAGAATCAATACATATCCACCTACAACCCAATCCCATAAACCACAAAAAAGACAAAGAAATCATTTCATCTCTCTACAACAGCCTCCATTCTTTAAAGTAGACATATCTGCACCCACCCAGCCCTTACTCATCATCCTACATATTTTCCCCTGCTAATTCCTTTTCCTCCTATCTATCTATTAAACTATTCCCAATAACCTGATTCCAATATTCCAATCGTATATTCCAATAACCTTTAAACTTTATTAATTATATTAGTCCTACTTCCTTAGTCCCTTCACTACCAACAGTACTTAACGGTACTTCCCCCTCCACTCCCTGGTTTATTCCTTCTCAACCTTTCACTGGCAGTACACTCATAACTATAGACATAATCAAAGATGTGACAAGACTTCCAAACTTCTCTTACTTTAAGGTCTGTAACTTTGCTCAATTTTTCCAAATTATGTATATGTGTAATTACCTTGGTATTTTGTTTAGTTATTTTTATTATTACTACTTTTTATCTTTATGGTTCTATTGTTTTATTTCTATTGTTCTATTTATACTAGCTATATTCTTATTTGTATATTTTTCTTTATAGATAGCCTCTGAAGAATGTAAACAATGTTTGCCAAAACGTCGGGTTTGAAAAGTTACATTTGATCACTTCTAACGGCCAACAATTGCTATAATTTGATTTATAACAAATTTTGGTATGAACACATACATGACTTCTCTCACTCTCAATTATTTATATAGTTTTTACTGATTTATTTATTTATACAGATTTAGCAACTTACCCAATTACATATTTCACATATAACTGAAAATGTACATAATTTTCATACGAATTATAATTAGGGGAAAAAAGTAGAAATTCCTAATTTTCTTTAAAACTCGGAATTTTTTTTGCAATAAAATATTTATTGTATCCACCATAAGTATAACATATTAAAATGGCACTGTAAAGGAAAGTCTAACTCATAACTCTCCCCCAGAAAATGTGACATGAATTTACCCAGAAAAGTTGTTTCGAATAAAAGTTGTAGCTGTTTTTTTTATTATTAATTAATATAACAAGTTTTAAGAAAACATTTGGAGCCATTTTCGAGAAAATCGCAAAAAAATGAAAAACATTTTCAGCAAAATGGTACGTTAAACCATTTTAGTTTCAGTAAAGTGGTAATGTCAGGATTGGATTTAGACTTAGCAGTCCCACAGTAATCACACTTATGTATTGTTTTTTATTTTGTGTTATAATTTTTTTTTTTTGTTGTATTGTTCCTGAAGAAGGCAAACAGTCTGCCGAAACGTCGAACTTTTTAATTATTAGATTAGATTCTTTGGGGGGACTGGCTCTTCAGCCTGCGCCACCGCGACCCCCGTGGGTCTATTGTGACACCGCCTTAGTTGGAGACCCGGTCCCCGTCCTGTCCTTCATCGAACTGTGGAGTCTGGGGAGGTCTCCCCCAGGTGGTCAATTAGAGCCCCCTCTCGATTCCTGTCTGCCTTAATAGACTTAGTAGACCTGAGAGGGGCCCCTGGATAAGGCCCGTAGCTTTTCTTCTCCGAAGAGGCGGTACCTCAGCCACGTGCAGTGCTGTTTCCTCTTCTTCCTGACAAAACCTACACAGGCTATCCGTTGCCAGGCCCATGCATGCGATGCATTCTTATTAAGTCTGCAATGGCCAGTGAGAACGCCAACTGCCATCCTTATGGCCACCCAGCCTAGTTGGAGTAATTCTGCAGTTAGCCTGGGCGAGTAGCTATAAATAAACGTTTTCGCCAGCCTCTGGCCTGGGGTTTTAACCCACCATTCCCTTGATCGGTCGTACATCCTTGTCCTGATCGATGCACTCCTGAGGCATCTTGAGACACCACAGAACGGTTCCGG
>JAAEAF010008579.1:0-21974 GCA_011037195.1 Triatoma infestans
AAAGAGGTTCAGAGAGCGCGCCACCATCGCAACGCGTCTGCTTCTGTCTATTTCTGCCAACGTCGCGAAACGCACGGAATTTCCCGTTTCCGTGGGAACTTCGGAGTAATAAGTATATATAAACACTCTTATATAGAAATGTAACGTTGTTGCATATATTTGCATACAGTTTTGCAAAACTACTTTTCGAGTTTTGCGGCCACAAACATGCGGATGCTGAATTTTTATATATATAGATAAGTGCTTCACATATGTATATATATGTACAATATTATGATTATGTTTGTATTTATGTTTTTATATGGATGCGTAATATGTACGAGTATATACATGGACGTTTGTATATGTGTGTCTGTACATATACATGTTTGTAATATATGTGCAAGTTATTTCAAAAGTGGCCCGTATATATATATATACATACTTAAAATAAAGAGATTTTTTAAAATAATCTCCCGATGCAGCGGTTACTGAACATCTGTCTGTTAATGTTTGGGGCGGAATGGTTGGCGACAAAATTATTGGCCCATCCTTTTTGCCAGATGCCTTAAATAGGCAAGAAACGCTAATTTTATTCGCCAAAAGTCACCATAGTTGCTGGAGTTTTATGCCATTGAAAGTCAGAACAAGAATGTGGTTCCAATAAGATGGTTGTCCCCCCGCACTATGCCTTAGTGGCGAGGAGAGAAGTGAATAAGATGTTTAGTAAACGCTGGATCCGGAAGACAGGGACCGGTAAGCTGGCCTTTCAGATCGCCAGATTTAACCCGTTTTATTTCTTGTTTTGGAGACATCTCCAATAACTTAATGCCTAGGAACCAACAACTCCAGAAGCACTTAGAAAAGACTTAGTAATTCCAGCAGACATGATACGATTAGCAACTTCATATGTTGGACAGCGACTGCGCTTATACCGTGTGACCCGAGGAAGTCATTCTGAATAAATAGGAAATATTTTTTTATCGAAATTTGTAAATAAACTGGAAAATTGTTTTGTTTTAATGATGTTTTACCTGATTAAGTCCCCTTATGGTTTTAAAATATGATTTAACTTTTATCAGCATTTGAACTCTCTTATTTATTAGAAATTAATAAGATAATCGTCTTTTAATTTCAGTTTATGAAACAGAGAAAGTGGAATAAACGTCGAAAATTTAATCTTTATGATTGAATATCTCGGCAACGGTTTGAAATGTTGAAGTAAAATTAATGGCATTTTTCTTCATTTTTTTAATAGTTTTCAATGCAGTAGTAAAAAGTGGGAGAGTCAAAAGGAAATCGCTACTTTCTACCACTAATTTAAGGTGTAAGGCGGCAATAAAATCAAAAAACATTAATACTATCATAAACTAGAGCGAAAATACTTCAACAAACTTTATTTTCACACTTTATATATCTTACTTTGTTTAAGAGGTATTTCAAAAGTGGCCCGCTTAAATGGGACACCCTGTATATACATACATACACAAACGTCTATGTATATACTCATACATTACACATATACTTATTTACATAAATATATATACTTATATATTTGTGTGTAAACATATGTATGTGTGTCTGACATCTTGCAACACACAAGAAGGATTGTTTCCCTACAGTGCTAAATAATGAGATACAACCATTCACTTAACCTACCATGCTGCTCCGACTAACAGTTGAGTGTTATCTTGAAAATAACCTGGCACCAGTGGCGGCTCCTGACTTGGATATGTGGGGGTTCAACATTTTTTTTTAAATTATCTGTTTTTGTAATTAGTATTAATGATTAAGTTGGGACGCGGGGGACCGGCATTTTTAATCCTAATTCTATCTTCGTAAGTTAAATTATCCGAATTTTTAATTAAGTATTCAACACTATTAATTGCTACAGATATGATAAATGACATGATAAATTGAAAACAGAAGGAATGAAAAAATGTTTAAAACTTTATCTAATGTAAAAATAATATTTAGAAATATAATAATATAAATATAGAAAAATATATAAAATATAATTACTTAAAAAAATGAACCAATTCGAATCCAAAAGCTTGATAAAAATATAAAAATTCACACTTTGGCAGAGGCCACATCGCACAAAAAAAAACGAACGGCCGTTACAGGGCAATATCGAATGTGCAACTAACTTCGGATAAGATCGGGTAAGTTCGTTCAACTACAGCTAGCTAGTATTCAACGTTCATCGCGCAAGAATCCCCCACTCTTATTTTAAAAAGTTAATAGGAAACACACGTTTCTACACTAACACAAAGAAATGTTTTTATATATACATATATATATATATTAAATTCTCCAGCGCGATACCGAATTGTGAACCCCCTGGTTCCTACACTTTATACATCTCCTGATATGTGCACGCAGTATACCTACAATCGTACAAAAATGCACAATACATTAAACAACACATTAGAGTGAGCTCCTATACTGATATACGTTCCTATTCGTTTATGTTCGATTCTCCTCGATTTGACAAACAAATTATTTTTTTCACATTCATTCATTTACATGGATTTGATTGAAACTATATCAGGATTCAATTTTTATAAGCTATATTAATTCAATTTTTGCTGTGACCAATGTTTGAAAGTAATATAAATAAAAATGAAAAATATTTTTTGAAATTGAAATACGAAATATAAAATAAATAAGAGAAAGTAATAAACATGATAATTTGTTACTTTTAATTTTTTATTTTTTTTTTCAAATAGCTGGGAGGTTCAGTCGCGCAATCGCGAATACCAGTAGCCGCCACTGCCCAGGTCGAAAGCTCGAAATTGTATAATAAAGTTTTTTTTACAAATTAAGGACTTTTTGTCATTTAATTTTAACCGTTATATTCTGTATAACTATAAACTTCTATAAATATTGTAAGGATTCTATACGAGAGAGTAACTGGAGCGACTTGTTGGACAGATTAATGTACTATGCTATTACAGCGTGACGTCTCCAATCTATTTATTTCAGTGTAACCCTTAATATTGCCTCCTTAATTTACTAGAGGTGAGAGAGAGAGAGAGACAGCGAGGTAAGATAGTTTGGATGAATGCTGAAGTAGGTGTCATGACGCTGAAGAGGCACCTGTTTTGTTGGGGTGTCCTGGTGTTTGGCCCTTGTGACAACTCTCTTTCAACATCTGATTGTGATATCTCTATTTGAAAGGACCAGTAGATATGTGGACTTTTTAGATAAAATTTCTCTCGTGAAAGATAATGTGAAAACTGATTTTTTTTTCTTGGTAGATTCTCTAAACTGTTCTGATTCGCAGGGCATTCACTTAAGACTACTAACTCCATCTTTATACAGTTCACTGAAATACCTGCAATGATTGAATAAGAGAATGACTATTCGGCTTTTTAGCATACACCAGTTCTGGAAGAGGTAATTGTTTTAGTTCGGCGCCAAACTTCATTGCATTAAGTGTTGGTAGAAGATCATCTTTCGTCAGTCGGACATGGCAGATCAGTCTGCAATATCAATAAAATTATTATTAATATTTAAAACAGATTTATAACACAATAATTGTGTTTTTAAAAATGCCGATGTTACGAGATGTTAGTATTTGCAAATCTCGACAACCTTATTCTAGAATAATAATAATAATAATAATAATAATAATTCCTGATGATGATGGCCAAGACGGCCTATTTATATTATACTAATACAAAAACACCGGACAATGTGTTCACTTATAGTGATAGAGGTGCCATCCTTGCCTAAAGGCCGCGAGACACCTTAAAATAAAAAAAGGAGAAAATAATAATAATAAAATGCTTTATTTACAAAAAGAAAAAATGCAAGAGAGCAAAAACCAAACATACGCTACTTTTTACTCTCTGATGCTTTATATATATTGTAACGTTTTTTCCCTCCAAACTAGCTACTGCAACCAGTTTTAAGTGGGTTCTTATAGATAAAATACTCTAAACTTCAATAAGAAAAACACCAATTTATTGTTTTACACAATAAATTATAAATAACAACACTTAATAATAATTAATTCAGAGTTTAAACCACAAAAGTTCACTTTGTTCACTTTTTATACACTTTTCACAAACGTACACTTAGTTTGTAACAAGAAAACTCTGCAAAACTCTCTGCGGTCCCACTATTGAAAATAACCTGGCCGCCCATACCGGTGGAGAATGGTCTGGAACTTTCTCAATCCTTCCAGAGAGAATTAGAATGTGCCCCAGCGCTTCCTAGCGGCCACTAGAAGAACTGAGGTACCTGCTTTCTCTCCTAGATGGCACCACTGGTTGCGTTACAAAATATATATATAAAATCTACACTTTAAGGCTTGACATATTCTGTCAGTCTAGGTCGAAGCCAAAGTCAAGGATGAAAGAACTGATAATAAAACTACTTTATAATTAAGATTTAAAAATACTCATATTATAGCCATGAATAACTCAAAATTCAAGCTTAATTATTTTTAAAAACTTACAGAAGGTAAATTAGAGACATAGAGAGAGAGAAAAGTGAAATCAAAATAATAATAACAATATTGTTACAAAAATAGTATAAATTAAATCATATACATATAATGTATTCTATAGATCAGGGGTGGCCAACTATTTTGGAAGCAAGGGCGCAGTTAAAAATTTTCATGAACGTTGCGGGCGCAACAATATATAATGACATCATATATGTTTATTGTTAAAGTTATTTTTAATTCTTAATTATACTTCCCTTCTACCCCCGGACTACAGATTTCCAAAAATTCTGGCTAGAGAAGTAATTAAAAGAAATTTACTTTGGTTTAAAGAAATTAAAAAATATGCCTCAATGCTAAATTTAAATCTAAATTTGAACTTAAATAACTCCAATGACGTTGAATTGTGGAGAAATAATTTTGTTATGCTAATTAATGGGCTTAGCAAATATTTTCAAGAGTAAGCTAAGCAAAAAATTGAAGAAACCAGGTTTTCTCCACTTTACAGCGAACTTCTATTCGATTTGGGAAGCAATTTTTACCTGAACAATGGAACTTCAGCTTTATCAGATAAGGTGGATTTTTAAAAAGCAAGGGCAGATGTTATGCCACTAAAATGGAAACATTTTAAAGATTCAGACCCACAATGTACATTGTGTGACGAAGATCAAGTTGGAGGACTTATACCATTTTTTTTAGTGGTGTGTCCAGTACTGAGTAGTCTACATACTAAGTGGCTCGGCTCCTCTGCTCTTTCTAGTATAGATGCCTTGGATTTCATTAATGGTAAAAATTGGCTAGCCTTAGTGAACTATGAAGTTCATTCAGCCTTTGCCCTCAGATCAAAATTGATGAGTCACAGCTCTTAAGATCTGGTAGGCATTGCCTCATTCATATCTTTTCATCACGGGCAAGCTTCTTAAATAATAATAATAAAATAATAATAAGGGCCATTACCAATCTACATATGTGTATGTAATAATATGTACATAATTAATCCACTGTTTTATACTGTTAAAATGTTGTTCTTTATTAATTTTTTATATCCACGGGTGTGTTCTGTTTTTTTTAATCGTATAAATTGTATGTGCGTTCAGCGGTATTGAGCAGAAATAATTCAAAGGAGTATATTTTCTTTAAGTATTTATTAATTTTATTATTATTTAAGTATTTCTCTTTATATTTCTTTAAGAGCTTTCCCTTAAGTATTGCAGACTCCACACTGACGGTCTCATGGACCATTTGTATTTGTCTTTATATTGTATTTATTATGATACATTGTTCTTTTTGTGTATAAGTATGTAATATATAAGTGTATATTTCTTATGAATTTTATACATTTAAAATTAATAATAATAATAATAATAAAAAGGTTGATGTTTATGAGAATACGAGTATTGTATAGTATTTTGGAAAATAAACGACTTTTTCTTCTTCATCTAGTTCCTTAAGATTTTTTTTTTTTTATTTAATTTTTGTCATTTTTAATTTTATTTTATAGATTAAAATAATAATAAAAATTTGTAATACAATTTGATTGAACGACATTTATATTACATAATACATGAAAAATTATTATTCGTTAATGAGAAGGATTCATTATTCGTTAATGTATTGTACATCGCATGGTGTCATATATCTTTACCCACACCATTCGTTCTATTATTTTCATTATAAAGTCCAGTGCAGTTAGTGTAAACTTAGCTACATTATATTAGTGTCTTCATAAAATAAATAAATAAAAAATATTGAAATAATTATAAAATTTAATTGTTTTCTTTTATGTCTGAATCGTTAACATTGAAAATCATTAAAAAATATACTTCAGTAAAAAATATTTACAGTTTTATGTTAAATTGATGCTTAACATTGAAAAAAAGGAGAAAAATTTTTTTTAAGTTAAATTAATAGTTTACATTGATAATAATTGAATTTGAAATAATCATTGCAATAGACCTACTTACTAAATATCGTGCAATCATCAACTTGAAAAATCAGAACATTATCATCAACAAAAAAGTAATTCCATTTTTAACAAACACCACATCATCATAGATTAATAACATTCAAAACATAACACTACCTGAAACATTGTCAACACGACATAAAATCATAATTCCGTCACCATTACCACTTATCATCATATGATCTGGAAGAGTCTGAGAGCGGCCCAGCCTAACATTGAGGTCTCCTATAACTGCAAATTTATACGAATTATGTTCTTCTAGAAAACGAGATAAATTTAAAAAGTCATTCTCCCAATTACTGAAATTTAAATAGACGGGTAGAATGTGAAGTACTGTCGAAAAGGATTTATTGAATATTCTTATTCTAGAATAAAGAACAAATAAGTCTAGTGAGCAATGATCACATGATTTCTCCTCCTACTGCAATTCTAAATTGAATTATTTTCTTCAACTAATGTCTACAGTGGTGCGGGACTAATGTGTTGGTTACTAGGTATAAGACTGCACACTCTGTCAGTCCCACAGCAAAACTTGTGAAGGCTATTAAAAGTTAGGCCTAACTAATAGATTATCCAGAGTTCCGCTAAAATCAATTTTTCATAGAAAAACATTTCAAAGAGAGGTATTAGGTGTTGGCGTGAAGTTAGGATTTCAACTTTGAATAAAAATCATTGGGCCATTATCGAGAACATTCCGAAAAACTTAGAACTAATCTGTAAAGACCTACTGATCTAGGACAATTCTTCAAATTTGCACCGTGGCTCCCAAACACTTGATCACTTAATACTTACCATTAGCCATGCCATTTTTACTACAGTTTTTAGTTTTTCTTACTCCCAGTAGGAAAGAGTAAGAAAAACTTACTGCGAAGTTTCACGAAATCAATTTTTCACCGAAAATCCACGGTTTAAGGTCTCCTGAATATGAAAACAATGTTTTTAGTAAATGGCCTGTGTGTTTTGTGTATGTGTGTTTGCGGCACTTCCACCGCATCAGACACGAAGATTTCGGGCAAAATCCATCAACCAAAACTGCGGCATAACTGAATTTTTTTTTTTAAGTTTTCGTGATTTTCTCAGAAACGGCTCCAAAGATTTTCTTTAAACTTCTACATTCTACTAATTGAAGACATATATTCATAATAATATAACCTTATGTCGGCTTAGTAGCCATTATAATTCACTCAGTACTTCTACATAGTGTTGTTAAGCCAATCTGTGAATATGAATGAAATCGGTAGCCGATTAGACCAAGAAACGAAGCGAAATATAACGGACAAAATCTAAGGCCAGTGTAGTGGAAGAAAGAAATGAAAGAAGTTAATAGTTTTGAAAAATAATTTAGAATATTTTATAGTTTGAAAAATAAAATTTTGTTAATATTTTAAATGTATCTTAGTGCAAAGCAAAGAGCCAGGTACTATAATTTAAGGTCATTGCTATTAAGGAGGCAAAGGCATAAGAATCCGTAAAATTAATACAATGCCACTTGGCCAACTGTTTTGTAAGAGAAGGCATTCTTTCGGACAGTCTGCATTCTGCTTTCAAAGCTAGAACTCTAAAACTCAGTGCCAATGATAGTGATTTGCCTTTATTCTAGATAAACATCTGATTTATTAAGATATAGTTGTGATATTGTAAAGTACATAAATTTGCTTAGAGAATAATATATTTATTTCAAAAACAGTGGTGCTCTCTTGATTATTACTAATACTTCTCTCTTAAACATATATCTTACAAGCCCCCTTTACTAAACCGCTCGTGCTACACCAACAACTACCACAAACACACAACAACTCAACACACCAAATACATTTCATCAGCATTGCAGAGTTCGTTCTTCTCTGTTGGATACTTAGACAAATATTTATACCTGATATTTCCTTTGATTAATGCTGTTCCGATATATTCACTCAGTAGGGATGTTCTCAATAACGCTGGCTTTTCCTCATCTGGATGTATACGCCTGGCATTCGCTATTACATAGTCTATCCAACACATCGTCATGTTTGATGATATCTGGCAAGGGTCTGATCTAGATTTAGAGGTGATACTCTCCACGCCCGCAGTGTCCACTAATTGTATCTAAAAAAATAAACAATAGTTATCCTTTTTTTTAAATTTCTAGTGTTAATGAAGAGTTGGTGATTACTGTCACAAATCCAACCCCGTTCAAACAGATGCATTTTGTAACGACACAAATAAAGTAAGAAACAATTAAACAATTATAGAAAGAAACAAACGTTTGAACCTTTGTTATGAAATGAGCGTACGGTTTACTCAGCCAGGTGACATCTATGTAGAATGTTATCACCGTTGTACTGCATGACGCATGATCCTTTTCAAACTTCTTTCTGGATTCTCCCTCGAATATTAATATCAAAGCTTCATTTTCTGACTTGCATTTTATCTTTAACGGTTGTTTTCTCTAGAGGTAAACAATAAAGAGAAGGTTATATGGTGGACCATGTGGCTGCTTTGCAAAACAAAAAACAGAATTAAAAGTGAACTTCAAAACAATCAGCCAGCAGCCTGACAATCGCAAAACTATTTTCGAAATATATATATTGTGAAACACTCATATTACTTTCTCCTACTGCAATTATAGCGCTACTGTTACAATCCTGGCAAATTCTCTTAAAGGCTGGAATTTGTAACAAATGTTTAGATGCCTTTAATGGCGGACGTACATTACAAAGATGGAATTTAGGCGTGCCTAAATGTTATGAGCAGAATATGGAGGTGCATAATCTCTTCATTGATTTTAAAATGGCATATGACCTAGTAAATCGAGAGAGTCTATTTAAATGTATGAGAGAACTTGGTTTTCCGGAGAAACTAATCAGACTGGAGGCTATGTGCTTGAGGGGAAGTTGTGGAAAAGCCATGGTCCAAGGCAAAACTTCTAGGTAATTTGAGATCAACTCGGGCCCACACCAGTCTTGAGACTATTTGGTGTGAGGAAAGTGCCTTCAGGGCTGCCTGACTGTCGGAGTATATGGCCACACTTCTACCCACTATCCTTTGCCTTATAATCTCCCTAGCGCAGAGTTGTAACGCCACGACTTCAGCCTGAAAGACCGTGGCGTACTTCCCTAGGCTGGCCTTAATTTTAACTTTAGGCCTGCCCCCGTAGACCCCAGCTCCGACCCCAGTCGGAGTTTTGGATCCATCTGTGTACCAGATCGAGTTACCGAACAGGGGTGGGTCGCAGTCCTCCCATTCGCCTCTGCTCGGTATGACAATATGGAAGTTCCTTTCAAAGAAATACTTAGGAACCATCCTATCCGTTGGCATCCCCAGAAGATAGTCCGCCTTGATTTCCTCAATCAACCTCTGGTTATTACGATCATGCCTAGAGGTGATGGGAGGCGGCCCCTGCAGGAGCCTATGTATTCCCATTCTGGCTTCCCAGAACGAGAATGTGTAATGGTGGCAGATTGAGGAGGACTTCCAACGCCGCAGTCGGGGTGGTCTTCATGGCCCCCGTGGAACCAAGGCATGCTCGCCTTTGGATCCCACCGAGCCTTTCCACTGCCCCTTCTGCAACGTTTTGGTCCACCAAACTACCGACCCATATGTAACTATGGGTCTGATGATCTGGTGTAGATCCATAGTGACAAACTTGGGCGCAAGCCCCAGTTTCTCCCACAAAGCCGTCTGCATCTATTGAATGACGCATCGGCTCTGTGAGAAATTTTGTCAATGTGTTGATTCCAAGTGAGTCTTCGGTCGAAAGTAACGCCAAGGCCTTCCAACTTGTGGCGCAATGTGAAAGGAATTATTATGGCTTTGTGGAGGTTTATGGACAAGCCGGGTTGGAAATTTCATTTATAATCGAAAGGTAATAAAAAAGTCAAACTTGCTGAACTTACTGTATTATACTCGGATTTTTAACAATTAGCTACGTATTACTAATATGTAGACAATAGTATTGTATAATATACTTTAATTGCACATTAGAGGAAAGGCTAACATTATTACTCTTCCCCAGCACATTCCTTAAATGAATTGCCTGGAAAAATGGATATGGAAATAAAAGTTGTAGCCCTCTTTATGTTTAGACGATGTACGAAATTTAAGAAAATCGTTGGAGCCATTTTCGAGAGAATCATAAAAAACTAACATTAGTAACCCGGAAGTACTACAGTAAAATAGAACTTCCGGTCGACCGAGTTTGACCAAAACCTTATTGTCACGTCCGCTGGCACCACCAATAAGGTTACAACTTTCTGCGATTTTCCATATTTCAGTTATGTTGACCACCTCCCAAAAACACAAACACATTAATTTCTAAATAACACTTTTTCGGAAACTTCAAAACATGATTTCCGATAATAAAACTATTCTAGAAAAATTTGACAGGATCGTAAACGCTTCTTCGTACCCACAATTAAGGAAAGTAAAAATCTGATTATTGGTTTTGAATTTTACCTTGGTCAAAGCTTTTCGTCCCTTGGTCAGCAGATCTCTTATCTCTTTGCCGAAGAACTCCACGAAACTGATGTAGATATTCACATTACTCACTTCTGCAAATTCAGCGACTAGGAGGTACACATCGTAAATAATCCTAGGCGCAATGCCACGTTGCTGAAAAAAAAGAAGAAGAAATTGTGGTGTAAAACAATAACGTGACTTTCTCCTGTCATAATTCTAATTGATAAGTTTTCAACCTGCCATATTTATGAGTTTAAAATTAAGCCCAACTTATAGAAGCTCAAGCTTTTTACAGAAAACTGTTTCACATAAAATGTAGATTTGCATCTGTACAGCTAGCAATTCAAGTTTAAAGAAAATCGTTCAACCCAGTTCTGGGAAAACCCCAAAAACACAGAAATCAAATCATACACCATGTAAACAACTAACGCTGCTCTATATTAATACTTACCAATATAAACGTCAAGCACGGCCACTTACGTTGCATAAACACAATACATTTCACTACAAAAAGTAAAAATATTTATAGTGGAAGAACGAAATGGAAAAATAATAGTTTTGGAAAATAGTTTAGTAAAATAATATTGTGAAAATTAGCTAGTTCAAATAGTGTATTTTAGTGATGGGGATAGAGCCAGGTACTACAATCTAGGTAAATGCAAACCAAGAGACAAAGGGCAAGAAACAGTTGGGGTAAAACAATAAACCCCCCCCTTATAAAAGCTCCTGGGGGGGGCCCAGACATACCGGCATTATTTGAAAGGATTTGAACTATGAAGAGAAGACATTTCCTTCAAGAACAGTCTGAAAAAGACATTCAAGCCAGAACACTTGCTTCAGGAATCGCCCTCTATTCACACCATGAAAAATTAGATACATTTCAAAAAAGTAAAAATATTTCTACAATAATTACAATAAATTTTTGAATTAAAACAATACGTATCGGCCTGCTTAGCAGGCAGCTGTCGCACATCTTGTAGGGCCTCACAATCGAACAAATCAGCTACCCAATTGAACAGGGCCCCAGTTCCGCATAAACAACAATCCGGTCGATCAACCACACCAATATGATGCAAATGGGCCCGGAGATAATCGTGCCCTGTTGCCAGTCTAAAAAGCATGCAAACGCTTCGCTTCTGGGCAGATTGAGGGATCCCAATCTTCTGGTGTGCTCAGAATACTCCACTGTTTTCCACTAGCCTGTTCCTGGAGTCCTGTAACCACCTCCTGCCTGAGCCTTTCTTTCAGGCTCCACTTCGCCACGTTGAAATCTATTGGAGTCGCTGGTTGTTCCTTAATGCGATCCCAATTTGACAAGCTGCTCATTTCCCTTTATTCCGTAACGGCTAGGGCACTCAAAATTCTAGTAATGCTTTTAATTTACCTCAAGACTATGTAATTAAGTGGAACCATAATTGCACGGAATTAAAACTTTAAAAGATGGCAGAAACATCAAAAATAATTTCCCTGGAGACTTTTAGTGCGACAATAGTAAGTATGCCAAATTTAAAGAAAATGGTTGAAAAAGAAAAAAAATCATTCCATTCAGCAAAGTTGCACCCTGAGTTGACGGATTCTGCCAGAACCTCTGTCAAATGCGAGGATTGTACCTAGATGGAATACCAAGTTTGTTTTGTGATTTTTAGTTTTTGAGCTCTGTGAGATACAGAAACAATCGCCGAACCATTTTTTTCATATTCTGAAGATTTTAGAACATAAATTACTAGTGAAATTCAATTCTAAATTCTAAGTGCTTTTCTTCTTCCCACCACAAAGAGATAGTAATATTTTAATTAAACATCTACTGAATTGTCGACGTCACGACCCTATTCCAAGTTCGGCTAGGACCGCTCTGAACATTAATACTTTAAATATACCAGCCACATAAAAGGCACAATTTCACAACACGATTCAAACCAATTTTTGTACAAGGTTGCAGATAACAAGGATACTGCCTTGAGAAGTAGCTCTTCTTCAGGAATCCTGGCGATCCTGGTTGAAAGGTATGTCAACCTAACACCTCAAACAACACTTTCACTAGTATGACCAATGTTCACGGAGAACACACAGGCACAGTTAGTTGTTATACGAGTAGACAAACTACTTGGGTTTAGCATTATAAATATATAGAACGTAGTAAGTATAGAAGGGATTTCACATTATGTATATGCTGGGCGCAAAGCCCGAAAATGGCCATTGGTCTAATTTTTTGCTCAAACCTAGGATTGGCCGTTTTAAAACGACCAAAGCCCGAATTTGAGTTCAATTTCGAACTTTGGCCATCTATAAACAGCCAAACCTAGGATTGTGCAATTAGTAAACGACCAAAGTTCAAGGGTATCTTAAGGCGTCGAAAATCCAGCGATGTAAATGGTCCTCCGGGGCTCTTTTTACATAGCGAAGCTTTTATTTCTAATAGTAATTCATTGAATTTATCAGGAATAAGCAAGAATATATTATTATTCGAGTCACCTTTCTGCATGTAAGCATTTAACACCAATTGAAACTCGACTTCATTAACAACAGACATCGTAAAAGAGAGGATACCCGTAAATCCTAGATTTGAACAAAATGGCCGTTTTCGGGCTTTGCGCCCAACATATATATTGTTCAGAGTTATAATTCTTCACGACTATTCTTCACATTTATCTCAAATTAGTCATCTCTTTAAATAATGCAATGGAATAAAGTGGAATAAAAATCATTTTTTATCCAGCTTCACGATCAAACCACTAAAATTGAATGTGTATTTATTTATCTATATTTGGTTGCTATAATAATACAAAAGAATCTATAAGCAATATTAAAAATCCGGCTCAGTTTTGGGATTGTGTAAGACGTGTATCTTATAAAAGGCAGAGTAAATGTCCTCTTTCGGTAAAGGAATGGGAAAATTTTTATCGCACCATTTTTCCTCCCGTAATGAACAATGACTTCGTTTTTATAAGTAATTCTGTTTATGAGCTAGATGGGGACATAACTCTTGAGGAGTTAATGGACAGTATTAAGAATTCTAAGGCAAATAAAGCTGCAGGATTAGATGTGATTCCCAACGATTGCTATAAAGCTTTACCCCCGAATTTGACTGCTTATTTATTGGGCTTGTTTAATAATATTTGGGCCAATGAAAACATCCCACCCTCGTGGTGTAAAATAAAATTGCAATTTCTTTTTAAAAAGGGGGACCGTTTAGACCCAAATAATTATCGTGGCATTGCCATATTTAATTCTATCACAAAAATATTTACTTATATTATTTATAATAGGCTTATTAATTGGATAGAAGCTAGACATCTCTTACCAGATGGGGTTTCAGAAGGGAAGAGGTTGTGCTGATGCAGTCTTTTTTAATATCAGCAGTAAATGTGCAGTTACGATTGAAGAAAAGGAAGGTTTTTGGGATATTTGTGGATCTAAAGATGGCCTTTGATACTATTGACCATTCAAAATTGTGGTTTAAATTAGCTCAGATTGGTGTCAGTACATTATTAGGTTTCTTAGTAAGATGTACTCCATGGCATCCTTTGTTATTTCTGGTGAGTTCTCTATTTCTAATGAGATTTTGGTTCCAAGAGGAGTGTTGCAGGGTGAAATTTTAAGCCCTCTTCTATTTTCATTGTATATCTCAGATATAGTAGAGTACTTTACTGCCAACGGGGCCAGGGGTATGAATATTAATAAATATAAAGACCTCATAATGACTCTCTACGCGGATGATATGGCAATTGTGGCCCCTACCTGGCATGAAGCTCAATCGTGTTTGCACATTTTGGATAAGTACTGCACCATTGGTTGTCAATCCCAAAAAAAACAGTTATACTCCCTGTTCGGTCGCGGCGCCTTTGAGGTGTATATTTCATTCTATTTCTCCATATTTCTATTTTATTTATTGCCCTGTTTATTACGTTTGGATTTTAATCCCCTGCTACTTTCCAAACAATAATTTTCTGTTTCTTCCTTCATCTTCCGCCGCGTTCCCACGCTTCCCCGCTTTTTCCCTCTCTCTCTGTTTTTGGTGGTGGGATTGCCGGCACCTTTCATCTTCGAACTGCGCGCGTTATTTCCGTTTCCCTTACCCTTCAAACCTTCTGTATTCCTCAAGAACTTAACTTCACTTGCTCCTTATACCTCGCCTAGTGAACGTGTAGTTGCCGCTTCCTTCTAGTGCCAGTGCTTTTACTTCACCTTAATAATTTATTCGCCGATTCGCGCCTTCGTGTTCAAATTAATTATTTACTGTCTCCGTGAGACGCAAGAATCTTCTTTCCTCGCCACCAGTGAAGAATTACTCACCTTCCGCGCCTGGGTTCTTCTAGTACCATCAACCACTTCACCTGCTTCCACGAAGCACTCTAACCCCCCTTCCTCTCTCCTCAAATCTTTCTTTCGCCAAACTACACACATACATACGCGCACCTGCACTCACACTGATTCACACACATACCCACCTCCTGCTTCTTCAGTCCGCCTACCACTTCAGCGTCAAGCCTTCAACTCATCACTCACCGTCAGCTAAGGGTAAGTCTCATTTTCATTTCTTTCCACTGTTGTTTCATTCCGCTTCTTGGCGTACGCTCGCCACCGCACCTTGGGTGTCTGCCGCGCAGACATTTTGGTCCTCCGGGCCGGATATAGCCCGGTTCTTCTCCTGATCGCCTACCATGGCCCCAAAAAAGCGTCTCCCCCTCGCGACTCCGCCGATGTCAGCAGCTGCCTTCGAGCGCCACACTCGGTTGGCTAAGGCGTTCTTCCTCAGCCAAATCGAGGAGCTGCTGGCGTTAAGGAAGGAGAACACCCTTACGCCCGAATTCGCCCTTGTACGCGAGAACCTCCTGGCCAAGGAGTTCCGGACATTCCTTGAGGTCGTGGACCCCTTGAAATCTACAGATGAGCTCCCAGCCGGCCTCTCCGAGGATGCCTTCGACAACAGATGCCAAGACATCCGCCTCATTTACTTCCGGGCTCAACAAATCCTCGGCGAGGCCCGCCCTCCGCAATTAACCGCGCCTGTTTCCGCCAGCACTACTTCCTTCCACCCCTCTCCTCCTCCGCGCCTTCCCGTCATCCCCATTCCGACCTTCTCCGGGGACATCTGCCGCTGGGGAGAATTTCGCGCCTTATTTCAATCGATCGTCATCGACCAGACGTCGCTTTCCGATATCGATCGCCTGCACTATCTTCATGGGGTGCTAGATGGCCCCCCCGCGCCATCATCGCCAATATCCCGTTAGTGGACGGTCAATTCGATCGCGCCTGGCACGCCCTGTGCACGGCGTATGATAACCGCCGGCACTTTGCCGAAACCCTCCTACAGCGCCTCCTTGAGGTTCCTTCCGGCACCCCCCTTTCGACCGTCCAGAGCCTGGAACGGATACTCACTGGCCCTTTGGAAGCCGCTCACGCCCTATTGACCGTGGCCGCCCCAGATCTCGCTTCCTTCCTCATGTTTTCCTTGATCGCCCGCCACTTCGACGCCCAGACCCGGGAAGCGTTCGAACTCGAGCATGCGGCTGTCGAGTTTCCCACAGTCACGGACGTTACCGCCTTCCTGCAACGACGCCTACACGCCTTGCGCCTCATCCCCTCTGCCCCGCGTCGCACCACCCCCTCGTCGCCTCGCTCTCGCGACTCCGTTCCTTCTCGCCCTCCCTCCCCGCTGCCGAGGTCGCCTGGCCTGTCCTCGCCTCCTCGCGCCGCCCGCACTCCCGGCCTCTCGTCGCCTAAATCTACCACGGCGACTACATCTCCGTCGCGACCCCGCTCTACCCCCTTGTGCTCCTACTGCCGTGGCCCAGACCACACTATTCGTCAATGTGTGGCATTCAAATCAATGCCCGTGGGACGTCGGCGCGAGTTTGTTCTGAACCACCATGTTTGCCGGAACTGTCTGTCCGATGGTCACCTTCATGAGCGATGCCGCTCAGAACAGACGTGCCACCTGTGCAGACGTCGCCACCATACCCTCTTGCATCTCCCTTCCCAAAGCGTCCCCCTCGTCATCCGTCTTCGCCCGAGCCCTCAACCAGCTCTCCGCGCCCTTCGCCTCCTCGCTCGCCGCGCCAATCGACGTCCTCCTCGCAGTCACCGCCTCATCCGGAGGCTGAGCGTGACACCTCCCCGCCTTGTATACGGTGGGCCGACTGCCCATCACCGCCACCTCTCATTGCTGATCCCAGACCTCAATCGCCTCCCGCCTCCCGCGGACGCACACGTAGTCGGTACCCCTCTGACCCCTCTGTGAAAAATTATTGACCGTCGCTCCCGCTTAACGCTACACTTCGCTCGCCTCCACCCGTACTCATGCCCACCGTTCGCCTGCGTCTAGAAAATCGGCCTTATCACGACCTCGCCCGCGCCCTTATTGACTCCGGAAGTCATGTCACCATTCTAACCCGCGCCTGCGCTCAGCGCCTTCGCCTACCTCTTCAGCGCGTGGAGTCCAGGATCTCCACTTTGGGGTCCAATGCCTCCACCACCTCGCATTATCGCGCCACCGTCTCCATGCTGCATCGGGGTGACCCTCCCCGTCTTCCCATATCGGTCCTCGTGCTAGATAGCATCATTCCCCCAACCCCCTGTCAAGCCCTACCGGACGATTGGGATCGTCTTGAGCACTTGCAACTGGCGGATCATCGGTTCAACAAACCTGGGGATATTGATGTTCTTCTCGGGAATGACGTTCTTCCCCATATTCTTCTCCCGGGCAGGCTTCCGCCTACCTTGCGTACTCCAGCCGCCTTCCATACCACTCTCGGCTGGGTCCTTTATGGACCTTATCGCCCTCTGCCGTATGCGAAACGGGTACGGTTTACCGCATCCACCCGCGACAATGAGCGCCCCCCTTCTAGCACTTCTCACCAACGCTCCGCGTCAGCCCTTCCATCGAACCCGCCTCCTGTTGCTGAGTGTCCGTTGAAGGATACCGCCGCCTCACTTCTTGTAGCCCCGGAGATACCCGCCTCACTCGCCATTCCTCCGTGCATCTTGCCCCCTTGCTCCTCTCAAGGTGAGGAGGAGGACCTAACTCAGCTCGTCCGCCGCTTCTGGGAGGTCGATAAAGTGCCAGAAAATCTACCCCTGACCACCGCCGAACGCGCCTGTGAGAACCTCTTCTCCCGCTCCGTCCAACGTTCCGCCAGTGAACGGTATATCGTCTCTCTCCCCTTCACTGATGATCGCCTCGGGGTCTCCGTCACCGTCGCCACCCGCCAGTTCCTCCGATTGGAGAAGCGCCTGGCGCAAAACCCCGACTTACGCGCCGCGTACATCGAATTTATGCGGGACTACCTCGACAGCGGCCATATGGAAGTTGTACGTCCCGATGACGCCCCGCCCTCCTATACGCCATACTACATCCCGCATCATGCGGTTCATCGCCCGGACGACCCGCCTACTAAGTTGCGGGTCGTGTTCAACGCCTCCTGCGCCTCTTCGAACGGCCGGTCATTGAATGACCTCTTGCTTACCGGCCCTAAACTCCAAGCCGACATCGCCACGCTCCTTCTGCGCTTTCGCCTTCACGCCTTCGTTTTCACCGCCGACATTCGGCAAATGTATCGCCAGATCCTTGTCGCTCCCGAGCAGCGGGATTTTCAGCGCATCATTTGGCGCTTCTCCGATCAGGACCCCATTTCGTCCTTCCGCCTAAACACGGTGACCTACGGCGTATCCTCTGCACCCTACCTCGCCCTACGCACCCTTCGCCAACTAGCGACTGATGAAGGGGATAAGCATCCCCACGCCCAGGCCACCCTCCTCCACGACGTGTACGTCGATGATGTTCTCACCGGCGCTTCGTCAGAGGCTGACGCCCAAGCCCTCCGCGCCCAACTGCAGCAGCTGCTCATGGCGGGCGGGTTCGAGTTGCGGAAGTGGGCTTCCAACTCTCCCGCCCTCCTGCAAGGCCCTCCGCCTGACCATTGTCGCCTCCCTCCGTCTGAGGACCCCCTCTGTCTGGACCGCGATCCGGTCCTCAAAATTTTGGGGTTAGGGTGGAACCCTACCGCCGACACCTTTTTCTACGCCGTCCGCCTAAGTACTCCCGCCTCCACCAAACGCGCCGTTCTTAGCCAGATGGCGCGCATCTTCGACCCCCTCGGGTGGCTCACTCCCGTCACCTTCCGCGCCAAATTGTTCTTTCGCCAGTTATGTCGCCTCCAACTGGAATGGGGCCAAGCCCTTCCCGAGGAGCTCATCGCGCCTTGGCATAATTTTCAGAGTCACCTCCCGGATCTCGGCCACCTGCAAATACCGCGTCTATTGCCCGCCGTGCATCCCTCATCGGTTCATCATTTTGTCGGATTCTGCGACGCCTCCGAATCCGGGTACGCCGCAGTCGTGTATCTCCACACCACTACTGCAACCGGCCATCACCACGTCCACCTCCTCACCGCAAAATCAAAGGTAGCCCCCAACAATACCATCTCCTTACCGCGCCTGGAGCTTTGCGGTGCCCATCTCCTCGCCAAGTTGCTCCACGCCGTCAGCACACGCATGCTCCCCATCTCGGCGCCTTCATCACCGCGTACTCTGACTCCACGGTCACTCTCGCCTGGATTCGCGGTGAGAGTCACCGATGGAAGACCTTCGTCGGCAATCGTGTCGCCGAAATTCAAGATCTCCTTCCGCCTAACACCTGGCGCCATGTGCCATCCGAGGATAACCCCGCCGACTGCGCCTCCCGCGGATTGCCGCCTCACCATCTGCAGGATCACCCCCTGTGGTGGAAGGGGCCCTCCTGGCTCGCCGCCGCTCCCGCCTCTTGGCCTCACACCCCCGCACCGGTTGATGAGACATCTATCGAACAGGAGGCCAAACCCCCCGCTTCGGTTGTGCTTGTCACCGCCCCTGAAGAAGACACCGTCTTTGTCCGCTTCTCGTCGCTAGCGACCTTACAGCGCGTAATCACCTACTGTCGGCGTTTCATCTTCAACTGTCGCCATTCTTCCACTCGCCGCACCGGATTCCTCACCGCCTCGGAACTTCGCGATGCCACGCTCACCTTAATCCGCCTGGCCCAATCCCCGCACCTGGATAAAGAAATCCACGAGGCCCGTGATCCGCTATCTCGGCATCGCCTCGTGCGCCAGCTTCATCTCTTCGTGGATGATGAGCAGGTACTTCGCGTCGGCGGTCGTCTCTCCTCTGCTCCATTACCATATGGTTTCCGCCATCCCGCCTTACTTCCTAAGAAGCACCCGCTCACCCAGCTCATCATCGACGACGCCCACATCCGCCTTCTACACGCCGGTGCTCTCGCCACCCACGCCTATATCCGCCGCCACTACTGGATCCTGGATGGTCGCAATGTAGTCCGCCATCGCATCGGAAAGTGCAACCGATGCTTCACCGCCAAACCGCGCCCCGTCATCCAACCTATGGGTAACCTCCCCACTCAGCGTGTTACCTCCGCCGCCGCCTTCACCGTGACCGGCGTTGACTTTGCCGGCCCATTCGCCATCTCTAGCGCCCGCCTCCGCGGCGCGGTGGTCACTAAAGGTTACTTGGTGGCGTTCATCTGCTTCACCACCAAAGCCGTACACTTCGAGATCGCGTCGGAGCTCTCTACGTCCGCCTTCCTTGCCGCCTTCCGCCGTTTCAGCGCTCGCCGTGGGCTCCCGACCACCATCTTTTCAGACAATGGCACCAACTTTGTCGGAGCCCACAACGAACTTCGGGAACTCGGTCGCCTGTTGGGTGATGAACGTCACCAACAAGCCGTCTGTCGCGCCGCCGCTTCCGCTGGCATTGAGTGGAGGTTCATCCCCCCGGCCAGTCCTCATTTTGGAGGCCTCTGGGAAGCGGCTATTAAGTCCGCCAAGCACCATCTCACCCGCGTCGTGGGTGACCAGCGCCTCACTTACGAGGAACTGCTCACTGTGACCACCGACGTTGAGGCGATCCTGAACTCGCGCCCTCTGTGCGCCCTCTCCTCCGACCCGAACGATCCGGAACCCCTCACGCCCGGCCATTTTCTGGTTTTCCGCCCTCTTACCGCGCCTCCTGAGCGCGATGTTACCGCCGTTAATATTAATCGCCTGTCCCGGTGGCACCTGACCCAGCGTATTCAACAGGACTTCTGGAAGCGCTGGCGTCAGGAGTATCTCCACACGCTCCAACAACGTGCCAAGTGGCTTCTTCCCGCCTCGGAGGTCGCACCCGGCACCGTTGTCATCGTTCACCAGGACAATGTTCCGCCGCGCCAATGGCCTTTAGGCCGCATCATCGCCCTCCATCCCGGCCGTGACTCCGTCAGTCGCGTCGCTGACGTTCATACCGCTTCCGGCATCCTACGCCGGTCACTCGCCAAACTCTGTCCGCTCCCTACGCAATGAACACTGAAGCCAAGTCTTCAGGGCGGGCGGCATGTTCGGTCGCGGCGCCTTTGAGGTGTATATTTCATTCTATTTCTCCATATTTCTATTTTATTTATTGCCCTGTTTATTACGTTTGGATTTTAATCCCCTGCTACTTTCCAAACAATAATTTTCTGTTTCTTCCTTCATCTTCCGCCGCGTTCCCACGCTTCCCCGCTTTTTCCCTCTCTCACTGTTTTTGGTGGTGAGATTGCCGGCACCTTTCATCTTCGAACTGCGCGCGTTATTTCCGTTTCCCTTACCCTTCAAACCTTCTGTATTCCTCAAGAACTTAACTTCACTTGCTCCTTATACCTCGCCTAGTGAACGTGTAGTTGCCGCTTCCTTCTAGTGCCAGTGCTTTTACTTCACCTTAATAATTTATTCGCCGATTCGCGCCTTCGTGTTCAAATTAATTATTTACTGTCTCCGTGAGACGCAAGAATCTTCTTTCCTCGCCACCAGTGAAGAATTACTCACCTTCCGCGCCTGGGTTCTTCTAGTACCATCAACCACTTCACCTGCTTCCACGAAGCACTTTAACCCCCCTTCCTCTCTCCTCAAATCTTTCTTTCGCCAAACTACACACATACATACGCACACCTGCACTCACACTAATTCACACACATACCCACCTCCTGCTTCTTCAGTCCGCCTATCACTTCAGCGTCAAGCCTTCAACTCATCACTCACCGTCAGCTAAGGGTAAGTCTCATTTTCATTTCTTTCCACTGTTGTTTCATTCCGCTTCTTGGCGTACGCTCGCCACCGCACCTTGGGT
>JAAEAF010008579.1:23854-45490 GCA_011037195.1 Triatoma infestans
TGCTAATAATTACCCTTTTTCTCTCAGAAATGCATGGTTTCAAACACCTTGAGTTCGAACATTTAGTTTAAAACATGCATCTGAATCACATGTTTTTTGTTTTTTTTGAAGCATTATTTTCGGTCGGTGAGAGATTCATAATATTATACTTCCATTTCGACAATCTACCATAATGCAACAAATGAGATTAAGGAGAATCCTATGATTTTATCCGTCGTAGCATGCTTCATTATTTCGGCTCTAGCCGGTATTGGATTCTCATCCATCGTTAGTATAAGGTTTCTAATCAATTCGTGTAGAGAGATGTCTTCAATTAAATGTTTATATCACGCACCATACTGGTTGATTGTATATGGGAGGTTATATATTGGTTATGTAACATTTAGTTGAAGCTATTTCTCTATACGAATTGATTGAAAATCCTACACTCTAACCATGGATGAAAATCCGAAACCGGTAAGAACCGGTATTTATTGATCTTTTATGTTTTCACGGTTGGTTATTCTCATTCAAAACACTTAGGTTTTCGGTTGAGATCGCATCTATAGCTTCATGTATCAACGTTTCGCTCATATTGCAATAGGCCCCTTCATGATAGCGTCAAATTGACTGCTAAATCCACATCGGCCAGAAACTGGGTGGATAGAACAATTTTGTCTGGACTGTTGATTTAGCATTCAAGTGGACACTACTCTGAAGAATTCTATTATAATATGAGCGAAACACGATTTATAATAAAACTACTGACACAGTCTGAGAATGGCCACAGAAGCCTAACAGATCAACAAGTAAGTTGTCTAGATTGTTGTGATCACGAAGGATTTCGGGCGAAGTCATCAAGCCCGATTGAATGCGGCTGGGAGCAAAACCAACAGGAGGACAAACATTGTGGACATTACAGAGTGGTAAAATTGGCCCTTGTCGAATGCGGTGTAAGAAGCAGTGTGCGGAGGGTGGTTGCAATACATGTGGAGGTAATCTAATTATAATTTATAAGTTAGCCAACTGGCTTCACTCTAATACCCTGCTTTATAAATAAACTTACAACCGTATAAGACTCACCTTCGAACTGTATCCTTGACTGATACATTATACACATCTCTTTGACACGAATTGCAGAAAATTCCATCAGTTTGAAATTCCCAATACATAAATTTCGGCTCATATTTATTAATATCTTGTGGAGCTCTCACATGCATTGTCTGAAATTGAAATTAAATTTGATTTTTTTTGTAATACCTGACATTATGGGAGCTTTCAGGAGAGTTTGTAGGTTTTGTTGCTTTGGCTCGTTGCACAAAGAAATAGTTTAAATTCATATTTTTTCATTTCAGTTAGTAAACCGGAAGTGCGCTTTTACTGGACAATTTTTATTTTCAGTTTTGGACGAATTTCATTAAATTTACTACACAAACTATAAAATTTGCCAATTATAATTTTGAGAACTAGAGTAAGAGAAAGTTGTGTGAGTGTTTCACACCAGATTTTTATCTTCATTTACACTTTCTATTATCATATAAAATGGCCTCAAATCCTCCGCATATCGGTATACCATTTAATGCATTTAATTATTCATTTTTCCCAGTATTTTCCCTCTGTTCAAAACCTTTATCTATTCCGAAAAAGTGTAAAAATCGTTTAGTAAAGTGCTAAAACAAACGCACTTCCTGCTATCCGATTTTTTCAAACTCAGAATTTCAACAACATATTTAATTCTAATTTAACATTATTTAGATTACAGAATTGTCTAATAGCACTTAGGATGAAAACCTAACCCCAACCCTCTCCCAGAAATGCCCTTAAATGAATTTTCCCGGATAAATGTTTCAAATAAAAATTGTAGCTCTTTGTATGTGTAGTTGATATAACAAGTTTAAAGAAAATCGTCGGAGCTATTTTTGAGAAAATCGCAAAAACGTAAAAAAAACAACTAGTAAAGTGGTACTTCCGGTTGAGGAATTTTGACAGATAATGCACCGTCAGATCCCATGGTGATACTTACACGGAATATCAAGTCTCAGCTTTCTAAGTTTTTTCGTTTTTGAGCTATGCTGTTCACTTATATATATATATATATATATATATATACCATTTGCTAAAAAACACTTTTTTGGACTCAGGGGACCTCAAAACGGATATTTCCGGTCAGAAACTCGATATCGAAAATTTGACACGATTACAATACTTCCTCTTTCTAGGAGTAAGAGAAAGTAATACTTCTTCTTACTAGGAGTAAGAGAAAGTAATTAATATAGCTTTTTTGAGTGAAACTTGGTTTAAATCAAACTCGATTTTAAAGTTTTCTGGTTATAATGTAGTAAGGAATGATAGATTGGATGGGAAAGCAGATACAGCAATACTAAATTATAATAACATAGATTTTACCGGAATTAAAAATTTATATAAAATAAATGGACTGATGGCCGTGGGAATTTTATTATCCGCTTTTAAAAATAAAAGAATATTATCAGCTATTTCTGTTTATAATAATCCAAAGAATAATGTCACTTACGCAGAATGGGGACAAGTTTATCAAAAGTATCCCCCTTCCTTTTATACTGGGAGATGACTTCAATGTACAGATCAAGTTTTTGGATCTACATGTACACAGGACAAAGGTCGTTTACACTTGGAAGCACTGCCTGATAATAATTTGGTCTACTTAAACATTGGGCTTCCAATCTTAGTTAAAAATATCATCAAATTAATGAATCAGCCATAGATATAACTATTTGCTCTTCAAGCTGGCCCCCCATTATTTAACTAGTCCTTTCTAGATGACACCATGTGTTCCAATCATATACCAATTATAATCGAATCACGAGATAAAATAATAAATACCATAGGTAGACAGAACATGCGGAAATGGAAGATTAACAAAGTAGACTGGGATTCATTTCGACAAAATATGAGCAAAAACATAAGTTCTATTAATAGTTATTAATTCTATTAATAGTTCTATTCTATTAATAGTTATTAATTAGATTTTATCTCCGCCCTGAACTCAGCCAATGAAAAGTCTATTCCACAACATAATATTAATGGGCATAAATGCTATTGGTGAAATGTCAAATGTAAAGAGGCAATTGATAAAAGAAAACAAACATTTAAACAGCATATGCCAAATTCTATTACGGAATTTTTTTAAAATACAAAAAACAAAGTGTTTTAATTAAGTTAATAATTAAAAACTGTAAAAAATCTGCTGTGAAACATTCACACAACTTTCTCTTACTCCAGTTCTCAAAATTATAATTGACAAATTTTATAGTTTGTTTAACAAATTTAATGAAATTCGTCAAAAACTGAAAAAAAAAACTGTCCAGTAAAAGCGCACTTCCGGTTTACTAATTTTCTTAAAACTTGGAACTTTATCCATCTATTTATTTCTAATTAATTTTGTTTGGATGATAGAATTGTATAATCAACTATGATAGCACTTTAGAGAAAAACATAACCCCACCCCTCCTTCAAAAGTGCACTTAAATGAATTTTCCCAGAGAAATGTTTTAAACATAAGTTGTAGATCTTTGTATGTGCAGTTTATATATGAAGTTTCAAGAAAATCGTCGAAGCCATTTTGGAGAAAATCGCGAAAAAGTGAAAAAAAAAAAAATCATTTAATAAAGTGGTAATGTAAACGCACTTCCGGTTATCCGATTTTTTTGGAACTCGGAATTTCAACAACATATTCAATTCTAATTAACATTGATAGAATTGTTTAATAAACTGACATAGCACTTTAGATGTGTAATGTAATGGTGTGTATTTGTAGTGGCTTGAGCGGTTTTGTAAAAGGGCTTGTAAGTATATATGGTTAAGAGAGAAGTATTAGTAATAATCAAGAAATCACCACTGTTTTATAAATACATATATTATTCTCTAAACAAACTTAAGTACTTTACAATATCACAATTATCTAGAATAAAGGCAGATATCTATCATTGGCACTGAGCGATTCCTGTAGTGTTCTGTTCTGGCTTTGGAAGCAGAATGCTGACTTAGTTGTTTGAAAGCAGAAATTAGACTCTACTCTTTGAAAGCTGAAGGCAGACTATATTCTTTGAAATTCTCTCTCTAGCGGGGGAATTTTCTTTTACAAAAGAATTTACCGAACGGGATTTTTGTGCCTTTGTTTTCCCAATAGCAATCACCTAGATTTAATATACCTGACTCTAAAATACAGTATTTTTGAAGGTAAATTCACAGCACTAAGATAATTATAAAATATTAACAAAATACAATTTTAGATACTATAAAATATTCTAAACTCTAAACTATTATTTTTCTATTTCGTTCTTCCACTACACAGACTTAGTTGTTTGAAAGCAGAAGTAAGACTTGTATTCTTTGAAAGCCGAAGGCAGACTATATTGATTGAAGGCTGAGTACAGACTACTCTAAGAAATTGTCTCTCTAACGAGGGAATTTTCTTTTACAAAAGAATTAACCCAACGGGATTTTTGTGTCTTTGTTTTCCCAATAGCAATGACCTAGATTTAATATACCTGGCTCTATCCCTGCACTAAGATACATTTTAAAATATTAACAAAATACAATTTTGGATGCTATTAAATATTCTAAACTCTAAACTATTATTTTTCTATTTCGTTCTTCCACTACAGATGAAAACCTAACCCTACCCCGTCCCTATAACTGCCCTTAAATGAATTTTCCCAGAGAGACATTTCAAATAAAAGTGGTAGATCTTTGTATGCGTAGTTGATGTACCAAGTTTGAAGAAAATCGTCGGAGCCATTTTTGAGAAAATGCAAAAAAGTAAAAAAAAAAAAACTTGTAAAGTGGTACTTCCGGTTGAGGAATTTTAACAGATGAGCCACCGTCAGATGCCATGGCGATACCTAAACGGAATATCACGTTTCAACTTTCTACGGTTTTTCGTTTTTGAGCTATGCTGTTCACACATACACACACACACAGACCATTTGCTAAAAACCACTTTTTTGGACTCAGGGGACCTCAAAACGGATATTTCCGGTGAAAACTCGATATCGAAAATTTGACACGATTACAATACTTCCTCTTGCTACGAGTAAGATAAAGTAAAAAGCTCATTGGAGAGAACGAGAGAACTTTGCGGGATTAAATAAAAGTACACCAATTGTTGATATAAGAGAAAATACTAGAATCAAAAGCAGAAAATAGTAGAATACCTCTAGTTCAGGGTGAGTGGTATGTCGATTTTAATAATAAATTAGCACCCCCCCCCCCTTTCGTTTAAAATAAAATAGAATTCGAAGATATTTACAGAATCACAAATAACGAGCCATGTCAGTGGCAACCCTTTACAATAAACGAATTAAATAAAGCAATTAAGCAACATTCAAATACGGGCCCGGGGATGGAGAATATACACTACCCTATGATAGAAAATCTTCCGGCCCCCGCAAAATTAGTATTATTGAAATTGTTCAATGATATGTGGACGAGAGGGGAATTTCCAAGCGAATGGAAAAATTATTTATTACTCCTATATTGAAACCCAATAAAGATAGACAGTTGTGTGAATCTTATTGCCCCTAGCACTTTCCTCGTGTACAATGAAAACACTCGCAAGAATGATTAAGTACAGATTAGAGCTGTGGCTAGAACATAATAAAATGTTACCTGAGAGCCAGTTTGGGTTTAGAAAGGTTAAATCCGTACATAACTGCCACATACAATTACTTACGGATATCTATCTAGGATTTACTACAAATAAAGTAAAATTAGCTCTGTTCTTAGATTTTATCTCTGCATACGATAGCCTCCAACTTCCAATTTTGGCTTGAAAATTCAAAAATTTCCTAGCGAATTTATAAAAAAAAAAACATTATTAGTAGCTTAATTTCAAACAGGAATATCTTTGTAAAAATAAATGATAAAATTACGGAAGGGCCAATATTGTAACAAAAATTGGATTGCCTCAACAAGGAAGGATTGTGTCGCCAATATTATATTCAATATAAGTTAAGGATTTAGAAAATATGGAAAATGTAAAATTGCTTCAGTACGCAGACGACTTTTGTATTTATATTCTTCAAAGAAATCTGTTGAAGAATGTATAGAAGAATTAGAAATTGTTGTAAGAAAATTACGAGTATATCTCAATGGACGAGTAAGGGCTATCAATATCCGAAACAAAATCAATTTTAGTTCCGTTCCGTGAAAGCGAAGGTTAAATCTCTCCAATGAGCTGGAATTTTCCATGTGATACGTCAGCAAAATTTCTAGGTTTAATTATGGACAAAACCCTTTACTGGAAAAAGCATATTAAAAATATAGAAGCCAAAATTGGAAAATATATGAACATTCTAAGAGCTATGTCATAAAAAACAGGGGCGTGGATCCAGAAATATTATTATATTACACGGCCATCATTGGGCGATAATAGATTTTGAATGTTTTCTAGAAAAAGAAAATAATAGTTTTGAAAAATAGTTTAGAATATTTTATAGTTTGAAAAATCTAATTTTGTTAATATTTTAAATGTATCTTAGTGCAGTGAAAAGAGTCAGGTACTGTAATTTGGGGTCATTGCTATTAGGGAAACAAAGGCACAAAAATCCGTTAAATTAATACAATACCAGTTGGCCAACTGTTTTGTTAGAGAGAGATTATTCCTTCAAGACAGGCTACATTCTGCTTTCAAAGCCAGAACGCTTGCTTCAGGAGACATCTAATTTATTACAGTTTTTTTGTAGACACCAAGGAGAACACATCAGGACTGTGCCAGTTTTAAGTTATAATATAAGAGTTTATTCCAACTAAATTCAGTAAATTAATTAATATTGCTGTGTTATTGAAAAGCATTTAAATTTCTTTAAAGATAATATATATAATTTAATCTACCTGTGTTTTCTTAATTATTTCTTATTACTAATACTTCTCTCTTAAACATATATACATACAAGCCCTTTTACAAAACCGCTCGTGCTACTACAAACATACAACACAACATCATCAATTACATTGAAAAATAGTTGAGAATATTTTATAGTTTGAAAAATCTAATTTTGTTAATATTTTAAATGTATCTTAGTGCAAAGTGAAAAGAGTCAGGTACTGTAATTTGGGGTCATTGCTATTAGGGAAACAAAGGCACAAAAATCCATTAAATTAATACAATACCAGTTGGCCAACTGTTTTGTTAGAGAGAGCATTCCTTCAAGACATTCTACATTCTGCTTTCAAAGCCAGAACGCTTGCTTCTGGAGACATCTGATTTATTAAGATACAGTTTTTTTTGAAGACACAAGGAGAACACATCTGGACTGTGCCAGTTTAAGTTATAACTTAAGAGTTTATTCCAATTAATTTTATTATACTTATAGCTTATTATTGTGATATTTTAAAGTAACAATTTCACTTAGAGAATATATCTGTTTTAAAAACAGTGTGATCTCTTGATTATTTCTTAATACTTCTATCTTTGTCTCAAACATACTTGCAAGCCCTTTTACTGAACCGCTCGTGCTACTCTACAACACAACATCACACCAATTACATTTCACAAGCTAAAAAGTCAGTTTTGCGACCATTGGAAATACTACAAAACAAATGTTTAAGGCTATGCTTGGGATTTCTAAATAGTACGCCAATAGATATTTTATATGCAGAAGCTTGTGAAACCCCAATTAGGTACAGAATGCAAATAATTTCTGACAGATATTTAATAAAATTAATGAGCAAAAATAGAAAGTTATACACTCAAATAAGTGGATTAAATCAAAAAGTTTTGGCACACTCCTTTTGGAAGAAAAAAAAAGATGCACCTATTTATACTGACAGTTTCATATATATTTCACAATTCAGAGAATTCGTGTATTCAAGCGACACACTGCCAATCTATTCCACTAAATATGAATACATGTATCACAATATTAATATCAACAAATCTATTGATCTTAGAACAATTCCTCAAGAGTGTAGAAATTCTGTGTTCGAGGTATATATATATGGAACAAAATTAGTCGCAAAATTATAGAATATTTATTGATAGTTCCAAGTTGGATAATAAAGTAGGATGTGCAATTTATGATCCCCAAATTAAATTTTGTGAACTAGCGCAACTAAACCAATATTCCTCGTCTATATTGCAGAAACAGTAGCTTTCATAATGGCCCTTAAATATAATGTATAATTACAATGTGTAATAATAATTATATTGTATTGAGAGTTAGCCAAAGTGCATTAAAATAAACTAGCAAATTTGAGGAAATCTCCTAACTTGGACCATCTATTTTTTAGAAATACTTCAATTATTGGCAATTTTAACGGAAAGAGGAATATCTGTGGTTTTTTTGTCTGGGTTAGAGGACATTGTGACGTAAAAGATAATGAAATCGTGGATAAGATAGCTAAAGAAGCGACGATTACTAGAGAAGCCGTAAACACAAATTTAACCCCCACCGAACTTAAAAACCACATTAAATATCTGGCAATTAGAATATGACACTAATTTGAAACGAAAATTTTACAAAATGATGATTACGAAATTATCCAGACAACCATGGTTCTGGGTCTGAACAAATATGCAATTATGATGATTAATATAGACTAAGATCGAACCATGTAATTTATGGGGCATAACTATATAAAATTAATATCAGACCCCTCTCCAAATTGCAGTCTATGTAATAGAATAAAGACTTTAAACATATAATAATGCAATGCCCAAAATTTAATGATAAAAGAGAGACAATTTTTAGAATATTGTATAAATATTTGGAGGCCTTTGTCCGTGATGAAGATATATAGTATTTTCTAATAATGCTTATGTGTTAACTGAATTAATAGAACTGGCTAAACACACAATATGATTGTGGTTAATAAAAGTATGTTTGTGTGTATGAAAGTGTACGAGAGGTGGGGAATTGAATGCGTTTAGGTCTAAGTATTAAGGAATATCGAGTACACTATCCCATTTGTAAATATCTTGTATATACTGTACATATAATTTATATATTAGAATAAGTATAAAGGGGCGCAAGGAATATCAAGTACTCCACCCCACCGTATGAATGTTGGTCTGATAGTTTGTACGAATGTGTCGCGTTAGGCTTTTAGAGTTAATTGTGCAAATGTATTTATTGGCGTGTGTGTATTTATTTGTATGAATGTAGTAGGTTAGTTCGCGGAAGGAATGAATAAGTTACAAATTAGTCAGTTCTGTATCACATGAGCATTATTAATGGCTGAATGATAACATGTCAATGCCAAAAAAAAAGAAGTATATTTCTGGTGAAACCTAAATTTGAAAAATCTGGCATGATGGCAACCAATACTTCCTCGTACTGTTATTAGTAAGAGAAAGTAACAAACCAACAAATATATTACCTCTCGATTATTTTCAATTTTGAAGTTCACCACGTCTCGTTCAACAGTCGGGAATACCCTGACGTAGAATTTCACCTCTCTCTTCACCATTATCACCAATTGCCAATGTAATAATAAGCCTTCTGACTTTCTCTTAATATTTTCAGATATTTAAATTACTATTTCAAAATTACTAAAAATATGTTAATGACAAAATAAAAATTAATACTATTACAGTTTTTTTACGAAATCCATCAGCTGTAATATATATTTATGTTAATTTTTATTTCATTCTTTTTTTTTATTATTTATAAATTAAACTATGGACAGTGTTGTCTGTAACGAGAGAACATTGTCTGGAGGCCGGCAGTGCAATGATAAGGCTCTGGGCGCCAATGACCATAGATGCTGACGCGCCTTAAATTTAAAAAAAAAAAAATTAAACTATGAACCAGCTTACTTAGAGCTCCGCATTTTTAATATATATTTACAATAATTTAAACGAAAATTAAAGATCTTGATATAGTCGGAGTTTTAATCTTCTAGAAGGTGTAGGCTCGCCTATGTGATAGTGTGCTGCTGAAGGTAGTGTGTGAAGGGTTAGGAAGAAGTTGTCTGTTAATTTAGTCATAGGTGTGTGAATATCTGAAATGTCGAGAACTTTATGTATTTTGTGTATTCCTGGTAAACCAAGGAGCGTTTAGTGCAATCCATAGTACTTTATTTTGAAAAGTCTTAATCGTTTCGTCAGTGTGTTGCTAGCTGGCATATGCCAGACCCAAAATAGGCAGACATATGTCAGAAGTGGTCTGCGGAGTGTCTTGTAGAGAAGTACGGTAGAGGAATGTTTGAATGGGGTGTTTCTGTTAATAAGTGGGTATAAATGTTTTAGTCGGGCGTATGCTTGCTGTAGTTCAGTGTTGATGTGTAGTCTCCAGGTGAATCTTGTATTTAGGATTAGGCCAAGATAGTGACCTCCTTTAGTTTCCAGCGAATTTCTTGGTTGTTAATTTGGAATACGGTATATGAAAGTCTTCAATCAAGAAGCTCCTAAGAGCGAAGATTTTTGCTTTGGTTTTGGAACTATTCATCTTCAAGTTCCATTTTTGGAACCAATTTGATAAAATGTTAATTGATGTCTGTAAGTCAGTGATATTTTTATTAATGTCTTTGTTGGAACAGGCTATAGTTGTGTCGTCCTCGTATGTAGCTAAAGTCACTGAAGTAGTTGTTGTGGTGGTTGGTTCCGCAATGCTGGAAAGCATCAGAGACATTTTGCGTGGTAGCCTGCTTCATTTTGTGGTCATCGACCGGTTTCAGGCGTTCGCCCATCTTCACGATGCATTTGTCAGACAGTGTGATAACACAGACTTGCACAGAGCAAATTCAGTTTATACACTCGTAGAGGTTCTAGTATGTCCAAGCAGTAGAGGTTAAAGAGGTTCGGACTGATAATTGCCCCTTGTGGTAGTCCTGCAAGAATTTGTCGTCTAGTACTGTATGTGTTGTTGAGTCATACCTGGAATGTTCAGTCTTGTAAAAAATCTGGTGTGAAACAGTCACACAACTTTCTCTTACTCCTGTTCTCAAAAATTATAATTGACAAATGTTATAGTTTGTGTACCAAATTTAACGAAATTCGTCGAAAATTGAAAAAACAGTTCAGTAAAAGCACACTTCCGGTTTACTAATCTTCTTAAAACTCGGAATTTTGGCCATCTATTTATTTCTAATTAATTTTGTTTGGATGATAGAGTTGTACAATCAACTATAATAGCACTTTAGAGGAAGCTGTAACCCCACCCCTCCCCTAAATGTGCCCTTAAATGAATTTTCCCAGAGAAATGTTTTAAATCAAAGATGTAGATCTTTGCATGTTTAGTTTATATAAGAAGTTTCAAGAAAATCGTTGGAGCCATTTTTGAGAAAATCGCGAAAAAGGGAAGAAATAATTTAGTAAAGTGTTAAAATAAACGCACTTCCGGTTATTCGATTTTTTCAAACTCGGAATTTCAACAACATATTTAATTCTTATTAACATTATTAAGAAGGCAGAATTGTCTAATAAACTGAAATAGCACTTCAGATAAAAACCTAACCCCACCCTTGCCCCGGAAGTGCCCTTAAATCAATTTTCCCGGAGAAATGTTTCAATTAAAAGTTGTAACTCTTTGTATTTGTAGTTGATACACCAAGTTTAAAGAAAATTGTCGGAGCCATTTTTGAGCAAATCGCAAAAACGTAAAAAAACTAACTAGTAAAGTGATACTTTCGGTTGAGGAATTTTGACAGATAACGTACTGTCAGATCCCATGGTGATACCTAAACGGAATATCAAGTTTGAACTTTCTACGGTTTTTCGTTTTTGAGCTTTGCTGTTCACATACATACACACACACACACACACACACACACACACCACACACACACAGACCCTTTGCTAAAAAACCACTTTTTTGGACTCAGGGGACCTCAAAACGTATATTTCCGGTGAAAACTCGATATCGAAAATTTGACACGATTACAATACTTCCTCTTACTAGGAGTAAGAGAAAATAAAAAGATGTTATAATTTGGGTAGTATAGTCCGATGCGTTTGTGTTTCTGAGTTTGTAAAGTAGTCCAGAGTGGTAAACTGTGTCAAATGCGGCCCTTAGATCTAGAAATATCGCGCCGTGTATATTGTTTCTTTAAAGTTGTGCATATAAGTAAATCGAGGAGAGATGCCGCGTGTTTTTTGAGATTCATACACATCGACCTATAATTAGCACAAAATAAATTGACAGTTCACTAGCAAATATACAACATCATTACTACGACAAATACCGAAAACAATGGATCACTATTATATTATAACTTCTTTTTTAAACCTCTAGCTCGAGGCATCTCATCCTGGAGGTATGCCGCGCTTCATAAAAAAATCAACAATTATTCATTGTGAAAGTGTAGTGGAAGAAGAAATGCAAAAATAAATAGTTTTGAAAAATATTTTAAGTGAAATAATTTTGGCAAAAATAATATATTTTAGTAGAGTGAGGTACTATAATTTAAGGTCATTGCTGCGAAAGAGAAAAAAGCAAGGTAGGAAAATAACAATGCCACTTGGCCAACTGTTTTGTAAGAGAAGGCATTCCTTCAAGACAGTCTGCATTCTGCTTTCAAAGCCAGAACACTTGCTCCAGGAATTGCTCTCTAAAAATCAGTGCCATTTTAAGTTAAAATATAAGAGCTTTGCATTTAATGTAGATAAATACTTAATTTCATAAACAACATAATTGGTTGTAGACACCTAAGCAGAACACTTGTTTTTCGCTCTCTTAACATCAGTGTATATTAATAAGTTAATAATTTCTTTGCAAATAACTTGTAGTTATTATTTTAATAGAATATATTTATTGTTAGCAGTGGTGACTACTTTCTTAATTCTGATACTTCTCTCTTAAACATATATACTTACAAACCCTTTCACTTAAGCCAGTACAAGCTACCACAACAAACACAACAATCACAACACATCAATAATCACATTTCAAAGACTGTACCTAGAAACACTTTATTATAGACTGAACGCTTATTATTGATATATAATAGTACTTACTATTGGTACATAATAGGACTTAATTTACTTAGAAAAGCATTAAAACACATTTATAAATATGCCTAAGCCTAAGAGGACGATAGGTTGAAAGCAATGTAACTGCGTGGTAGTGTTAAACATTGTTTGTGAATTAAACTAAGCTAAATTTGAACACTTGAAGATATTATAAACATAAATTTAAGTTACATTCACAAAATGAATTTAATCTTTACCTACTTTGCACAGAAAGGTTTTTTCCCCCTACGCCATGACTTCGGCTGTTCAGCCATTCAGCGTCTCGCGGCGCAGTATAAAAGAAATAGGCTGCGCTGGCTATTGATGTTATTCGTTTAATTAGATATCTAGAGGGCACGTGAGAGTAGATAGAATAGACCGGTTCTTTGACCGATTAAAATGTTTAAATTCACTGTAGAAAAATAATTTGTTGAAATCGTTGTGCGACCTGAAATGCATCAATGTTTATTGGATTAGTATTTATTAAAAAAAAAAAATGTTATGCTATTCTAGCACATGAAGAATAAATTTTTGTTTGAAATTTTGAATTTTGAAAATTTTCCTTGGACTAGATAAGAATGAAATTCTCTCCTCCCAACATCAGGAAATTTATTTATTTAATTATTTTTTGTTTTTGAGAAATGTGCTATTTAGAAATTTTTATCTTTTTCTCGGCCGTAGATTCATGGTGTACGATTCTGATTTACCTGTAATGTGAGCTTGCTGAGGTGTACCAATTTTTTCTCATTGTTATTTAGGGTTATGGAGGCTGTGTGGTTAGGAAATACTTCATGAATTTGGTAAGGGTATTTTTTAATGAATTTCCCCGTGAATATGAATGTTTTTAAATAAACGTGGTTTAGTTTTTCTTTTGAAATATTTTTATTGTAATATTTTTCTCTTGATAACTTGGCTTTTTCATTATTTAATTTGACCTGTTTTCTAACTTGTTTTATTTTGTCGTAGAGACATTTGGTGTGGATATTAAAAATTTGTAAGTTTTCTCCTGATAATTCAGTAGCCAGGGAAATTGAAATTTCGTTCCAAGAACAATTTAATGGGGGGGTATAATTTGTCGAAACGTTTTTTGGTGGAATTGTGGGCCACTTTAACTAATGGTAGATATTTGTGCCAATTTTCATCTGTTTGCACATAGTATGATAAATTGTTGGCAATGTCTCTATGTACACGTTCTATACGACTATTAGACGCTGGATGATATGGCGTTGTGCATACTTTTTAATTTTTAGTAGCTCACAGATCTGGAGTATAATTGTGGATATGAAGTTCGTACTCAGATCTGTAACAAGATATTTAGGCGTACCGTATCTGATGAATATATTATTACCAATAATATGTGCAATGGTTTCCGCTTTTTGGTTAGTCATGGGAAACATCTCCAAATAGCGTGAATATTGACAAATTGTCGTTAATATATATTTATATTCTTCACCTGTATCGCTGTTCACAGATGCATCCAGTGGTCCAACTGCGTCAACGGAAATGGCTTGCCAGACACTTTTTGGCTCACTCAATTTGCCTAAAGATGGTTTATAGGCGTCTTTTGTTTTTCTTGTGGCACAGCTATAGCAGGTTTGAAGTATTTTTGTACATCATTAGAGATGTTTGGCCAAGTGAATTGTGTTTTTATACGTTCACACACTTTCTGTCTCCCCTAATATGCTGACAACGGATTTCTTGATAAAGGCATAGAACAGTATCGCGCATCCCCGCCGGTACTAGAATGCAATCGTCCGAAACTGTAACCAAGAGATCTTGATCATTGATTTTGTAATTGCTGAGCAATCTCAAGTAAATCTATGGTCGGATAATACTCATCATCAACTGTCTGGTCAGTAATGATACACCCTATATATTGGCTTAAAGCATCAGAATGCGCGATATTTTTTCCAGATCTATGCTCTATGTAGAAATCATATTCGCTTAATTTAAGCGACCAATTATAATTTGGAATGAGGGTCTTTTAGATTTTTTTCATTGTTATTTAGAGCTGAGTGGTCCGTAATTATTTTAAATCTGTATCCGTAAATTATCTGACGATACTGTTTGCAGAGAGAATAGCTAACAATTCTCTCTCTGTGGTACAAAGTTTGGACTCAGTATCTGACAGTACTCGCGAAGAAAAAGCTATGGGACGCTCTTCACCATTTATCTGTTGACTCAAAATTGCTGAGATGCCAACGTTGCTTGCATCCGTGGTTAAAATAAATTCGTATTGATAATTGGGGTAAGCCAGAATGGGTGGAGAAATTAATTTTTGTTTTAGAATTTGAAATGCCGATGTACATTAAGAAGACCATACAAACTTAATATTTTTCTTTGTTAAATCAGTTAAGGGCATGGCTATTTCTGCAAAATTATATATGAATTTGCGGTAAAAACCTACAAATCCTAGAAATACCCTAACATCTTTTATTTTTTTTGGAATCGGATCGTTTTCGACTGCATTTAATTTGTCATAATCTGGGGAAATGCTTTTTTTGCTCAATGTATTGCCCAAATATTTGCATTCCTCTTTGAAAAAGAGGCATTTATTTAAGTCTATACAAAGATTGCCCTGCTATAATTTTGTCAGAATTTTTAGTGTGGATGATAAGTGTTCATGGAATGTTTTGCCGTGAAAAATTAATATGTTGTCTGTGAATGTATGGCATATGTCATCCGTGTACCCTGTCAAAATTTTATCCATTTGTCTTTGATAGCAAGCACTAGTGTTCTTTAATCCGAATGGAAGAGTAAGGAATTTGTATGTACCGAATTGTGTGATGAATGTAGGTTTGTGTTGTGATGATTTGTCAAGTCTAATGGAGTGGAATGCGTTTGATATATCGAGTGTTGTGAAGTATGTTGTGTCGTGTAATGTGAATAAAATGTATTGGATGTCTGGAAGAGGATAAATTTCAGATGTGGTGATTGCGTTTAATTTACGCAGATCAACCACGTACCTGTACTGTTTTTGTAACTGGGTTATGTCGTTTGGATCGACTTTTGTCTGATCCGCAGACTTCTTTTTAACCAGAATTACCGGTTGACCCCAGTTACTAGTTCTCGGTTCAATTTTTCCCCTATCCAGTTTATCCTGTATGAGAGATTTTAGTATGGGGGCTTCTGTCTCGTCTACTGTGTACAGGCGGATGTTTTTGTGTGTCTATGTGGTGTTTTATATCTGTAAATTTTGTTTTGTAGTCTTTGTGTGAATGTGTCATAAAATGGAGAGAATGTTTCTACAATTTTTTCTGCTTGTTGTGGAGAGAGATGAGTAAGTTTCAGGCGTAATTGTTGTTGAAAGTCGTGTAATTGTGTTTTTTCTTTGTGTGAAAGTTGTTGAATGGAATTTATGGTATGTTTGTGTAATGAATGTGGGCAATTGGAAAATGTTTCGTGATGAAGATTTCATGGTGTGTGGTGCTTATTAGCGCAATCACACAAGCATTATTATGTACGTTTGTCAGTGTGGGTGGCAAGTAAAGTCCTGTGGGGAGATTGTCATATGTTAACATTATGGAACCGTCAGGAATTTTAGTGCGAAGAGTGTATGTATTGACTATGTGTGTGCGTGCCGGAATTATGATTTTATGTCATGTTGACAATGTTTCGGGTAGTGTTGTGTTTTGAATGTTATTGATCTGTGGTAATGTGGTGTCTGTTAAGAATGGAATTACAGTTGGCGAGGGGGGACGGCCGCCATGTTGTGCAGAAAACTGTTTTAGAACAGGTCAATTTTATCTACTCGTGAGAACAATCTTCAGGTATTTTGAAGGTGTCGGAGTATCTGGATTTTCCATAGCTGGTTTCAGGTAAGGGTTTTATAGGCTGCAAGTTAGTTTGATGTGTGGTAATGGTTTTACTTGGTGGAGTATGTTGCATTTGCCTCGAATCTTCTGGTAGGCTCAGCACATTATTCGATACTGAAAATAAGTAACCTGGAAGATAGTTTCTGTTGAATGGATAGATTCCAGTAGCTTTGAAGTCAGTCATTAGTTAATTGCCAACACTTGCAGCTTTGTTTCAAGCGTCGCAAAATAAAACAGTTGTACCGTTTGCGTTCGAAAATTAAGTGGTTAACTTAACGGAAATTTTTATTATCTAAATAAAGTGTTTCGGTTCATAGGAAATGTCAATGAGTTAGCATACATTTCTTATCCGGTCATATATCTTAGTGATGTTTTAAGTACCAATACCAACATCAAATTTTTATAAACATAAAAATAATATATAAAATATAAATTTAATATATCAAAATCCACACATTGGCACAGGCACATCACATAACAAAAAATAACGAATATGAGTAACAGTGCAATGTGGAATGTGCCAATAACTTCGGGTAAGATCGTTGAACGATCAACGTACTTACTACCTCTACTCATATTTTAAAAAAGTTAATAAGAATATAAGAAATATACATATTTCTATACTAACACAAAAAAAATGTTTATATATATATAAATCGTACTGTAAACCTCCAACTTCCTACATTTTATAGATCTCCTGGTATGTATATGAATGGTACATACAATTCACTACAGTGCTTTGTTTGATATTAAACCATTTTATAGATCAGGCAATATATACAATTTTTACTGTTACTGATGTTTGTAACGAATACAAAAATGAAAATATTTTTTTGAAATTTAAATATGAAATAAAATAAAAATATGAAAATTTGTTACTTTTTTATTTAATTTAATTTTTTTTGCAAATAGCAGGGGGGGGGTTCAGTCGCGGAATCGCGAATATCAGTAGCCGCCACTGTGTTCAACCTAAGTGTTTTTTACACTCTTGAAATTTTCTTCGAGTTGTCATTTCAAACTAGATTATTTAAACGGACGAAAAAATAAAGCCATAATAAACACTGTTTAAAACTGCAACAATGAATTACACAGTAAAAATAAGTCTAAAATACATATTGGTTACAGTTTCAATATCTGCGGCATGTATACCGGATCGAGGACCGGCAACTTTTCTATTTTGTAGCGGAGAGTTGCCGCACCACGTGGCTAGCTAATCGTGAAAAAATCGTGTTATGGCGTTAACACAGCCAGAACATTTTACACAGATGCTACTGTAATGGAATCGTTTATTGTGTGATTCCTGGAGTAACAGATGTCTTGAAGAGGGCGGAAATTAGTTAAGAGATTTTGGGAAGTTAGTGCTCGAATAATTAAACGGTTTATATAAAAATAAACTATAATTGAACAATACTTGAACGTTAGAAATGGTAACTAATAATTATAATAAAATACTTAGGAATAAATATAAGTTAAATAATTAATAAATTAGAAGGACTAAAATAACTAACTAAGATGCTCTACTAATAATGAGTTTGAATATAACTGTGAATTGCCGCTCGGGTATATAGACGTGCTCGATTGGTTGTAGCTGATATAATAATTATGTCGTATATGGTAGAGTTTATATATATATTGTTGTTCACACTCACACCAAGGCATCTGTCTTCGTGTGGGGCCTTGTGCGACCTTCGTAGTTTGAAGACCTTATTCAGGTCAGTTCAGCGGCCAACCTTATAGCGGTGCTTGTCTTTTGATGAAAAGGCTTTGTTGTTTGTTTGTTTGACCGCGGTTGTCGGCGGCCAACAGTGTCACTGTTTTCACCTTTTGTAAATTATTTCTTTGGCGTACTTTGCCGATGTCAATGACTTTGCCATGTCATTACATCTACCCTTGGTACTAACACCAAAATTACGCAAGCATTAAGCAATTTGCCTACAGAAACAATTTTAATATAAGGCGTTAAAAATATTATATGGCAGGATTGTATGCTTATCTTACATATAACTGGAAATCACAGTTGGTAATCACAAAACTTGAATATACTTATTACACTAGTTCACTGCAGCGCGCTCTGCACCTACACTACGCATTAGATTGCAGTTTAGCGATAACTAGAAAATCTACGGGGGGGGGGGTTTGCGGCAAACCATACCTAAGCCTGGCTACAGACTATGCATGTATTAGCGATTCGTGATGCGTGATGCGTGATTCGCGGGCAGTTCACGAATAGTGTGTAGGGAATTGTTCGTTAAAAATCGATTCGTAAACAACATGATGCGTGTGTGCACAGTGATTCGCTCTAAAGAGCGGTAAATTGACGAATATCAAAGGCCGCGCATCAGCACTGATTCGCCAAAGTTCGGGCTGTGTTCGTAGTTAATTCGTCAATTCGTTGTGCGTTCGTTATGTTAAAACAAGGAGGTTATGTTTATATTTTTATTCCGTTTAATTTTATAATTTTTTACTTTCTCTTATTTTGTTTATTATTTTAAGGATAATTTTATTATAAATATTTTATATATTAATTTTATTATTATAAGGATAGTTTATTATTTTAAAAATAATGGCCGAAGAAGACAACAGGCAAGAATATGAGTGGTCTGATGAACGGGTTCTAGATTTAATTTATGAAATTGAACAACTGCGTTATTTGTGGGATCCAAGGGATAAAGATAAGAAAAATAGGAATAAAAAACGTGACGCCTTTAAAATGTTGGCAGAGAAGTTTGAAGTTTTTTTTCTTATTTTGCGCCATGATAATAAAAACTGCACTAGCTATTGATAGATCATCGTCACTCTCCATATTTTCCGAACAGAAATATGTACATGCAGTTTAAAAATAGTATATATGTGCTACTGAAGTAATTAATATATAGGCTTTGCACTTGCTCACGAATTTCTGTGAACTAATTTGAAACTGCGACGAACATGGATAAATCACGCATCACGCATCGAATCTTGAACAAACGCATAGTCTGTATGCTCTGTTTACGAATTACTACGCACTGCAACGAACTGGACGAATCACGCATCGCGCATCACGAATCGCGAACACATGCATAGTCTGTAGCCAGCCTAATGCGGCACCTCGCCCTGAATTACCCTAATGTAACTCTTTTAATTTGATGTGAGGGGAGTGCTTTGGTTTGCCTTCAAATTGATGAAGTGGAATTTTGTTTGTGTCAGTCAAGTGTTTTAACAGCCTTTTGAATATTATTTTTTCAAGTATTTTCGAAAAAGAGTATTTATTTATTAAACAGGTAAAACCCAATTACATATTTAAACATTCAATCGATACGTATTAATAATATACAAAAGTCAAAATAAAATATTAATATACATAATAAGAGGTTATAAAACAAAATATAAGACACTAAAAAAAAATACAAAATATAAAAATACGTTATATGAAATCTAAAGAATTCTTGATACTAAATTAAGAGTTAAGTAAGATTCAGTAACTTAGAACTATACATAACTAAAATTTAATAAAAGCACCATTATTAATTAATAATTTTGAAATTGGGTCTAAGTTCGTACTAAAAATGTCAATTGAGAAGTTATTAAGTGGCGCATCATCCTAGGAAGATGACTCCATAACGTAGTCACAGTCATAATAGGAAATATTAAATGTTATTTTTTGTCTAGTGGAGCATCTAGGAATATTAAAATTTAAGAGGTATGATAAGTTATTACAATCAATAAAATGCCTGTGCACAGATAATCACGAATATAAGGATTTTGGCTTATTTCTTATATTTTTAAGTATAGTTATTGTAAATATGGTCAGACTCTAATTTCTAATTTTCTACTAAGTTTGAATTGTTTGCTTCTTGAGATTACCAATTGATTTCCAAATGATTGGTTAAATAAAACTTGGCGCAACACTATGTTTTCTTTATACCTTACCTAATTATATTTTTTAATTTAATAACTTTTCTTCTAAATAAATTATTGAACTCAAGAATTTGGGGTTACAAGTGTGTGTTGTCACCTGGACATCAACAGCCTCGAGATTATGTAGTGGAGGTAGTAGAAATTCTCTATGTTTCAAGCTTCTTTTCTCAGAGGGCGATTCCACCTGAAGCTACACGTGTCAGTTCGGTAAGAGATGTATCCTGGTATTTTAAATCGGTTAGTAGAGGTAAGATGTGTTTCAGTATCACATGCTATGTCAATGTTGCATCTAGTAAGGAAGTCAGAGAATATAGACGTGGCGTTGCAATTGACTAGTTGTGAGTAGGAAGTAGTCTATGGTTGAAATGAAGGTTTAAATCAAATTGTAGATTAATTCTTTTAGGTATGGGATAAAAGGAGTGATTATTTGTAAAAGTAGATCTTTTATGAGATTGATTAGAGTTTAGTTAGGTTCGGAAGAAGTGTTGGAATTTGATTAGACAGCCTACTTGTTTTTCTTTCTTGTTTCCAGTAGTCAGGATTGAACTGGATGGAGTAATTCTGTTACGTTTATGCTCCCTCCTCAGAAGAGACATATTTGGTGTTTATTCTAGATGGAGAGTCTTGAAGTGTGATGCTGGTTCTAGATACAGTGTTTACTCTTGTTTGGCGTGATCTGTACCTTTTTATGATATTGATTAATGTCTGGCATTTGCTGAAGTTGGCTGTATGATTTCCATTGTAATCAGTGCATTTAAGAGTTTCCAGCTGACGGTTTGGACAAACAGAAAAGTGATGATCACCCACGCATTTTACGCATTCAGAGTCGCCATATTATTCACAATTTGTGCACTGTGAAATACGAGTTGTCTTTCTTTGGGCTCTACTGTGACTACTGAGTAGTAGAGGCGAGTTACTTGGAATATAGCTCTTCCTTTATTTTCATTCTCTAGAACAACTACGCATAAATGAGTTAATACAGGTGGTTAATTAATATTATTCATCAGCGTAGTT
>JAAEAF010008580.1:0-25470 GCA_011037195.1 Triatoma infestans
CCTTAAAACATCAAATCTCACTATTTTATTAGCAGAAACTGCATTACTGAGCTCAATACGTAAACGGTTCCTTCCCAATTTTTTAATAATCTCAATATTCCTAGGATGGACAATCATAGGATGGATTCTACAGACACTATTTTTTTTGTCTAAATTAGTACTTTCAATTAGAACCTGTTATGGTATAGAATCATCATTTCGATATGTTATTTGAACCACGTTAACCATTTCCATTTTACCCTTATTTTTCCTAGTATCACTCATTTCTATATCAGAGAGCTTACCCGCTTGCCTCGAACTATTATCCCCAATTTTCCCACGAACATACTATTAACGATGTTTATTTCACAAAATATATACAATATACACAAATTAAAATGAAGGTATTAAAAAAGGTGATATAAAATTAATTAAAATTTGATAAAAAAAAGAAGACAGACAACTTTCTAATTAATTAAAGAGAATAAAACTGAACAAAGAAAATCATATAAGTGTGTACATAAACAAGAGAATAAAGACGTAGCAGTTTATGTTTAACTCGTCGACCAGTAGAAGTGAGAACTTTGTCGACGTCCATACAGCTTGATTGATCAACACAGACTGCATTCTGCACATGATGGCTCATCTGTAAGTTTCATTCTTCTCTTCTTAAGCAGAGTTCATTTTTACTTTCTCTTACTCTCCTAGTAAGAGGAAGTATTGCAATCGTGTCAAATTGTCGATATAGAGTTTTCACCGGAAATATCCGTTTTGAGGCCTCCTGGTCTGTGTGTATGTGTCTGCATGTGTGTGTCTGTGAGTATGTGTGTATGTGAACCGCATAGCTCAAAAACGAAAAACCGTAGAATGTTCAAACTTGTGTAATGTTATGGTGTGATGATGTGTATTTGTAGTAGCACGAGCGGTGTTGTAAAATAAAGGGCTTGTAAGTATGTAAGTTTAAGAGAGAATGAAGTATTAGTAATAAACAAGAAATCACACTGTTTTTTAAAAAGATATATTCTCTAGGAGAAATTAGTTACTTTAGATTATCACAACAATATGCTTATAAATTAACTGGAATAAACTCTTATGTTATAACTCAGAACTGATGCTTCCTCCTTGATTTTTAGAACAAGTCTGTCTTTAAAATAATCTTCTCTTTTGTCCGTTCAGTTCCTCCCCTGTTAGGAGAAGGGGGTAGTACAATGCCAGTAACTGGACTTCTTCTACCTGGCTTGCCCTTTTGCAAGGGTATGTCACATATTTTGATAATTTTGATTTATTTATAAATTAATATATTTTAATGTTTTGCATCCATCACACTTGATATTCCGTTTAGGTATCACCATGGGATCTGACAGTACGTTATACGTCAACATTGCTCAACCGGAAGTGAGTTTACAAGTTAGTTTTTTTTAATTTTTTGCGATTTTCTCAAAAATGGCTCCAACGATTTTTTGAAACTATGTACATCAACTACACCTACAAAGAGCTACAACTTTTATTTGAAAAATTTCTCAGGAAAACTGCATTTGAGGATACTTTTGGGGGAGTGGAGCGTCTAAAATGCTATTTCGGTTTATTAAACATTTCTGTCATATAAATAATGTTGATTAGAATTGGTTGTGTTGTAGAAATTCCGAGTTTGAAAAAAGTCTGATGACCGGAAGTGCGTTTACTTTACCACTTTACTAAATGATTTTTTTTCACTTTTTCTCAATTTTCTCAAACATGGCTCCGACGATTTTCTTGAAACTTCATAAATAATCTACGCATACAATGATGTACAACTTTTACATAAAATATTTCTATGGGAAAATTCATTTAAGGGCACTTTTAGGGAGGAGGAGGGGTTATGTTATTCTCTAAGGTGCTATCATAGTTGATTATACAATTCTATCATCCAAACCAAATTAATTAGAAATAAATAGATGGCCAAAATTCTGAGTTTCAAGAAAATTAGTTAACCGGAACTGCGTTTTTACTGATCAGTTTTTTCAGTTTTGACGAATTTCATTAAATTTGGTACACAAACTATGAAATTTGTCAATTATAATTTTGAGAACTGGAGTAAGAGAAAATTGTGTGAGTGTTTCACACCAGATTTTTTTTCTTTAACATATATTCCAATAATTATTCCAAACGTGAACTCATATGTTCAGAAAAAGAATAATTGATTAGTGGTTGGTTACAAGTTGATTTCCTCAGAGTCCCAAGATTTTCTCAAGTAATTATGAATTTATTTGTATATAGGATTTTCCTTTTTAGATGTTTTTACCTGAAAATATTAAAACAATTTTTATGCATAATTGAAGCTACCGAAATGTTATCATTTAGAGGAAGACTTTTAATTTCTACGTCAGAGCCCTGAGAACTAGTCTATAAGACGGGATTGTAGAATCAAGTGTTAATTAGTTATATAATCAAAGAATTAAATATATACCAAAAATGATGATCGTGAGGAAGAAAGGGGTAAGACATACTCATGATGAAAAATGGAATTTTGAGGAGCAAAATATTGATATAGTGTATAAATATAATTATTTAGGAGTCTGGTTGACACCATCTCCCTCATTTGAACAACAATTTAAAGATAAGCTAAAGACGTCGCAATTAGCACTTAACTCTACCTGGTCCAAGTTAATCGATAGTCCTAATATTGATTTTACCTCTAAATTAAAAGTTTTTTATGCAACCTCACGCTCGTTGATGGTGTGGGGGTTAAAAGAGTACGAAACAGTGGAAAAATTGAAACGGTTTTTTATTAAACAATTATTTAAATTACCAAGTAATACGGCAAATTATATAATTGACTTGAACATAGATTTAAACAGCATGTTTTGGTATACAATGAAGTTACATATGAATTACATACTTAAAATGCTTCAACTTCCAGATAGTAGGTTGCTAAAATTAGTAGCTCGAGAAATTATTTTGAAAAAGATTTCTTGGTATGAGGTATGGGAAAGTATGTATTTTCAAATGGAAGTCCAACTATTTGATTTCAGTAATTGTAATACGTGAAAAAGTAATCTGGAAGTCTTTCTGAATAAACTGAAATTAAAGGAGAGAGAAAATGCAATTGCTAGAGCGAGACAAGGTCAACTCCATTTGATTTACCCCAAACTTCAGTACAGGGTGAGCTATATTAGTTTGAAAATGTTCGATGAGGCTAAATTAATATTTAAGGCGAGGGCACAAACCCTTTATCTGAACTATAATCCTTTCAATCCAGAGGCTAACCATCTTTGTTCGTTATGTAATTTAAAACAGAAAGAAGATGTAATACATTTCGTTGGGATTTGTCCGATACTGGCTCCCTACAGGCTCCGATATTTCAATAAAAAGAGTGTTATCATTTGATGAAATTTGTAATATCTTAAATGGGTCAGATAATTGGAACAAGCTATGTAAATATTTAAAGGTAGCCTTGCAGAATAGAGGAATACTAATTAAAGAATTCAATTATTAATTGTACTTTATTCTTTGGTTTCGGTTTTTTCTTATTGTATGTATTTTTGTCAGTAAAAAGTGGCAACTCGGCAGACGGTTTTCTAACCATTGCCTGAAGAGTTTTGTTTATTTTAAATGCGAAGGAGACGAAATACTTTTATTTTTGTTTTTATGTTTTTGATACATTGTAAATATTTATGTATACTGGTTTCTAAATAAAACTATTATTATTATTATTATTATACCAACAATGTAACTACTATAGTACTAATCATTTTACATATACTTTAACCTCACCGCAACTGTTCTAGTTTATAAACAATTAATTGTTTATTTTCTTAAATTGAAAGTAAGGTACATTAAGGAGAAGAGATGTTTAGAAGGGTGAATAATCGTTCGTTAGCAACCAATTTCCCATCCTGGTGCCCGCACTGAATACAGTATTCATGACCACTAGGTTGCGGTTCGTAGAATGTGATAAGACATGCTGTGTTATATACACTTTAATTGCAACCCTTTCAAAATCACTCACTTTATATATACAGCTTGTTATTTCTTCCAAGCTAACTTAAATACATGGTTAATTAGTTATGTATTCCTTGAAGATTATCACAAGGAGTCTCTCCACACTCTGAATAAGAGAACTTAAGACAAAATAGTGGAAAGAAGAGAATATATGAGGGAGACATCTTAGAGAATAGGTAATTTTAAGGTTAAAGGTAGAGTAATGACAAGTCAAAAAGGGAAGAAGAATTAAATAAAGAGGATGTATAATGGCGTCATAACAGCCCTTTTCCAACTAAAAACATCAAATATTCAATATAAAGAGAGGAAATTTTAATTACAAAAGCTTTTTGGATTTATTAAAAAAACCTTCTAGGATTAATTAAACATTCTTGTTCAATGATAAAACTTGCTATCTCTTTTAAATGTTAATATTTATCTTCTTCTTATATCTTAGAAATTACTTTTACATAAGTAAATAAATATCTATTGAAATAAAGCAGTCAGCTTCAGCTTAGTTGATGAAGATGTTTTGAATGTAAATTAATAGTCTTTAAACTATATTAAATACTAGCTAAGAAACCAGTCAGGGTAAGTCTTGGGGAAAAGGGCCCATCAGTAGAAAGGGCTTTTTATTAAAATTACAATTCGTTTTCAATAAATAAAGAGTTTACAACCAAGATACTAACAGAAAAGAAATCACTGAAATGACTTTTTAGAAGGAATAGTTCATTTTGAAAATCCAAACACCGAATGAGATAATTGTTCGGATGAGTGCTTGCAAAATGAAATGAACTTGCGGCATTTTGTTATGGAAATATTAAAAAAATTGTTATCATAAAAGAAGTCAAGCTTTCTGTCATCTAGCTTGTCATTTCAGAATACCTACTATGGATGTTAGTTAGTATGTGTTATAGTAGGGGCCAAATGCACTGCGACATAGCGGCACTATTGTGGTTCTTTTGGATGTCGGGACGAAGTCGGCATAATGTATACAGGGTGTCCCAAGGAACATGGATAACGACTTTTTCTCGGAAACCAGGATAGCTAGAAAAAAACTAAAAAATACGTGTCCCCCGTAGTTTTCTGTTAGAAATCCAAATTTAATTTCCAAATTTGTTTTGGTGCTTCGAGAAGCGAGATACAGGCACCAACTTCATTTTTTCAAATGGGGAGGTGTGGTTTTTATTTAAGAAATAGATTCCTCTATTTTTTGTAAGAAAAATTTACTTGAACGGTTTTTTTCTGTGAGCGATATCTTACAAGTTATGAATGAAAACATGATTCCTATAAGAAATTTCAAAATGATATTATAACGATTTTTTGATTGCATAAGAAGAAAAGTACCATTTTATTATAAATTTTACTCCTCATTAATTACAGATCTTGGTCGAACTGGCCCCCCACCATTAGAGATGCATACACATGCTTTTTCCTGCCAATTGTACCTTACGACCAAAGAAATACATCTCTAATGGTGGAGGCCAGTTCGAGCAAGATCTGTAATTAATGAGGAGTAAAATTTATAATAAAATAGTACTTTTCTTCTTATTCAATCAAAAAACCGTTATAATATCATTTTGAAATTTCTTATAGGAATCATGTTTTCATTCATAACTTGTAAAATATCGCTCAAAGAAAAAAACCGTTCAAGTAAATTTTTCTTACAAAAAATAGACGAATCTATTTCTTAAATAAAAACCACACCTCCCCATTTGAAAAAATGAAGTTGGTGCTTGTATCTCGCTTCTCGAAGCACCAAAACAAATTTGCAAATTAAATTTGGATTTCTAACAAAAAACTACGGGGACACGTATTTTTTAGTTTTTTTTCTAGCTATCTTAGTTTCCGAGAAAAAGTCGTTATCCATATACCTTGGGGCACCCTGTATATGTGCAAGCGTGAGTGTCTATTTTTGAGCTAGTGTTAGTCTAGGATACGGAAAATCCGCTAAAAACAGTTCTTTCTTCGGGGGCTTCATAACATGTATTTCCGATGCAAACTCAACTTAAAAAGTTTGACACTGTCATAATACTTCCTCTTACTAGGACTTCAGAGAAAGCAATTCACTGATACAAATGCAATACTTCCTGTGTCAGTGATTACTGATATAACAAATGAAAAAAATTAGTTTCCAACTTGATGCTATTTGCATTAAAAAATCATGTCCAGCTTGTTCAATAATTCTTCAGTCACTTTATGACGAATCAAGCAAACTTTCTTACAAATGATGTTACTAATGTATTTTACAATAATATTAAAAAAAGACTAATATTATTGCATAAAATGGTTATAAAAGATGAAGAAGATAGCCATAAAATATATAGTAAATTAGATTCAAGATTTAAATTTTACGACGGGTGATACAGCTTAAAGCTTAAGACTGATCCCTTACACATGGGTCACAATACTTCAGACATATTATCCTATTCAATATGGGCTGAATGTTGGCTGGTGTATATATACCACACACAAACACTACTTTCAAAGGATGCTAAGATGAAACGAAGCGTCATAATGAAGCAATGAAGGTAGCATACGGTGATAGCATAATGTCCCCTGTAATATCTTCTCCCCCCGCTCCCCCTTTTCCACCGCTAGTACTTTACTATAAAATGAGAATGTAGCCCTAAAACTGGTACCAGCAGCGTATTCAGTCAGTAAACTTTACAAAGTCTCTTTTAGCCTGTTTACACTAGTCAGGTTAATACTGCAATCCAGGGTCTATAACCGCGCCCATTTCACTATTACCAACCATCCTCCTCCCCTCATTCCGTACTCGTCGGCTCTTCTTATTTGCCATTGTTTTACTACCAAGATTAGATAAAACTTGTACAAGTTATATACATCCTAAGGAAATACCCATACTCCACTTCCCATGATCCATTGCACCCACTCACTATACAAGATCTTAGCATCTCTTGATATATCTATAATAAAATACTGTACTTTGATGCGCACCTATTAAGTACCTGATTTATAACCAGCGATAGCTCGATTTGACCTCTACAGAGCTTGCATCGTCGTCTTCATACTGATAAACTTTTATATTTTTTTATACGCAACTTTATGGTTTCCTTTTTTTTCATTTTTTTCTTATTCTTTTTTTTATTTTTTTAAGAGGCATATGGTTTTGGTTATTCTCGTAAAATTTTATGGAATATTGGACTAGAAATCAGGTATTATATCTATTCTTATATTTGGATATATATTACTTTTTATTTTTATAGTATTTTTATTATTTCCTTTGTGTGATCACTAATGCAGTTATACTTTTTACTCTTTATTGTGCTTATAAACTGGAAATAGAAATATATATATATATTACGTTGCCATGGTTAATGTTCTGTGAAATAATCTAAAATTAAATTAAATTCAAAGCGTGCGAAATATTTTTTACACGCCTTAAAATGAATATCTAATCAAGTTTTTGTTTGACAGATATGTAGAGCGTGCTTTCCTGGTCGAATTTCAAGAATTAAAACTTCTTTCTTCTTGGATTACTTTGTTTCAAACAAAAGGAAGAACAAGTTTCAAGTTTCTGATACATAATTGGTTGATTTAGTACTGCTAAAGATTTTTAACCTTGTACAAAAGGGCGGGTTGAACCTATTAACAACATTGAGTACTTACATATGTTTCTATAACATTTATACTGCGTAGAGATGTTTGAACAATAAAATTACAGTCCATAGAAACGTTTCTTAACAGAGAATGATTACTAGAAGCATAAGAAAAGAAGTGTGGCTTTTTTTTTTGTAAGTTTATCATCATCATCAATGGTATTACAGCCCTGCTAATAGGCCTTGATCTCCTTATGCAAAAGTTTTCGTCAGTTTCCTCTATTTTGTACCCTACTATTAAATCAAGAATGGTTGCAGCATTCTTTCTCATTTCTTCTGACCATCTAAGGCTTCAGTGTACGCTGCTTTTTCCCTTCTAATTTCTTGTCTTCAACCTTCCTTGCAATCGGCCATCTTCCATTCTTGTCTAGTCCAGCTTTATAACTCTTACCAAATCTGGTTCCCTGTACAGGTTTTTTTTTTTATCTAACTGCACCGTAGATTCTCTGAAGGACTTTTCGCTAGAAGGAAGTAAGTCTTCATTTTTTTTTTTTGTTGCCTAAGGTTTCCGACCGAACGGATTAGACTCTTGTAGTGAGTGACTTGTGTGCTTCTGGATATTAGGTTACTACTCAGGTATCACTGCATGCCAAAGTGCCAAAGCACTTATTAGCGAGAAAGATCCGTTTTATTATTTCCAACGATATGTCCTTATTCTCTACTGACTAGCAGCTATCCTAAATATGCGAAGTTATTTACTTTTTACGAATTTGCATTTGCCCAGAGAGAGATCTCTAAGAAGCTGCCCGCCTTGAGTGCACATTCATTTCATCTTTGGTTTATCCTGCTGCGGTCTTTAGTTTTCTTTCAGTGCTTTGTTAGATGTGGCAGTAATATCTATATAGTCTGCATAGCCCAATATTTGGCACCGGTTGGATTTGTGGCTGGCAGAATTAGTCAGTTACACTCAAAATGGCTTTATACGATAGAAACCATCTAATACACCTTCCCCACCTTCTTCACTTGTATGACATACAAAGGCTATCTAAATATTTATTAAAAATTATGAATTTTAAGACAATTTCTCTTAGAATTATAAAAATTATAGTAGGACAATGTCCAGTGAATTTTTTCACATCAATTTATTATTTCTCTTTACCCTCAGATCAAATACACATATTGTAAAATATATCGTTTCTACTTCGAGTCCCACTCGGTTAAGTATTGTTCCCTCCTAATAATACAATACTTCTGCATTACTTGTATTATCCAGTCGAATAAACTAAAAGAGAGAGATGTGCCCTCTTGTTATCGCAGCAACTCGTAAAAATTTAATTGCCTTTCTGAAAAAAAAAAAAAAAAAATTCTCATCCCCTTATTCTATATCTTTATCCACCCTAGCCTGCAGCCTTAAATCTCTTCAACCAGTAGAATGGGATCATGCCTTTGAGAGAGAGAGAGAGTAAGAGAGAGATGGAAAAAAGAAAATAGCATAGTATAAAATGGAAGTAATAAAAAATGCTTGAGTTAAGGTGTATCAAGTCTTCTTATACTTTTTATTTTTTTGGTGGTTCCTTAGTAATTGCTTTCACCATTTTATATGTTCTCCTTCTGGTTTTATGTAGTTTTCTGGTTTTAGGAACCAAAAAAAATTATCATAATTTCAATTAATATTAACTAACTCATTATAGGCATCAATAATATGGTTTCAGTTTATTTTTTTTTATACTTTTCATATTATGATGATCTTTGATTTTCTTTCATATCTATAAAAGTAAGTTATAATAAAAATTACGATTCTTTTTTTTTACTGTTTATTACTTATGGAATAATAGCTTCTTTTTTTTTTTAAGTTATCTGAATATTGCATTACTAATAACAATACCATTCTTTTCATTGCTTTTAAAATAAAAAGAAGCAACAAAAATTATGTTTGAACATTTTTTTTTTTTTTTAAGGCGCTTTAACATATATGGTAATTAGCGCCGGAGCCTTTCAGACCATGCACTGCCGGGCCTCGGACATGTCTCCTCGCTACAGACAACATGTCCATCACCGAACAGGAGCGTAAGAGGATCCTAGGAAGAAAAAAATCTAAGGGGTAAGCCAGTGGACTCGAACCGGGACCTCCGCGTAGGACCAACACGCTAAACATGAAGCCACTGAGCTAATCCCTTCCCCTTTTTTTTTTTTTTTTTTTTATTATTGTTTACAGTATTATGGTGATTTTGAAAGTAATAATTGAATTAGTGTATTGAATTAGTAGGATTTCTGTTTGTTTGTTTTTTTTTTCCAAAACATATTCAACTTTAAAAAACTAGAATGTGCAACGTTATGGAAAAATTCTTTTCCTTTATCGCCAGTTTTCTTGAAAACAATTCCGATGTTTTTTACTAGGGTAAAGCTAGGAGAGATGACGCACATTTCAAAGTGATGCCCTATATCAAAATATAGGAGATATATTAAAGTGGTAATTCTTATAAAACATATGTCTTATCTACAAAAAAATGTTATTTTTCAAAATAAAGACATTCTTATTTATTCCAGAAACAAAATACAAATACACTACATTTGGCCCTCTCTCCTACTATGGTAGCATAGATGACGCATCAGAAGTAGGAGACCTCTCCTCTGTGAAGATAACATGGCAGCTCGACATGAAACTTGGTAAACACTATGTCTACGAGTCCAACTTTAACGTCAGCTGGAAATCTTTCATTTCAATTGCAATTAATATAGTATATAAAAAAATAAAAAAAATTTACTAAGCGTTATGGAAATTTACGTTATGAAAACACACGCTGGTGCGTATAAATGTTCCTAGAACACAGAAGAACATACAAAATAGCTGAAGAATTTTGCAATATGTTCGCTTCTAATCTTTCTACTCCTCGACTAACTTCCATGACGCCACGTGGTTGCAAACAAGAGAAGTAAAGCCTGCGTCTTCTCTCCTACCGCGTCATCTCTCCTAGCTTTACCATATATCTATTAATTCCTAGTAAGAGGGAAGTATGGGGATCTTGCCAAATTTTCGTAAGTTTAGTTTTCACCGGAAATACCCCTAAATAAGAAAAAGTGTTTTAAAGAATAGTCTGTGTGTGTGTGTGTGAGTGAGAACGAAATATCCTAAAAATGAAAAATTGCCGAAAAACTTGGAATTTCGTTTGGGAATACCACTCTATCTGACACGAAGTTTTCGGACGAAATCTGCCAACCGGAAAGACCACTTTCCACAATTTTCTCGAAAATGATGCAACAATTTTCTTTAAACTTGGAATGCTCACTGCATAGCTATAATTTATAACTTTTAGTTAAAAGATTTCTTTTTTCTGGAAAAAAGCTGATTTTATAGGTGTTCCGAGCGTCCTGTCAATTAGATATATAATTTAAACTGCCGCTACAAGCTTTAGTTACGAAAGAGGGCGCTCTCATATACTAGTTACACTTCGATATTGACAATAACCTCTACCAACCTTTTTTAAGGTAACCCCATTTAAAGACAACAATTAAAAAAAAAAAAAAATCTATTTTTAGATCTACATAAGAGAAAGTCGAGTTAGTGTTTCACAACCTTCACTATCTACTATTCACAGGATAAGTATATTTTTCAAGGATTTTAGTGGACTTCTGAGTAGCTAGTGAATTTAGATTTAATATAGAGTGCCGTTGCAAAAAAGAAAAAAAAGTAATTGCAGGATTGATGGTGTTTATTGAAGAAACAGACATCCTGCTGACACTTGTTATTCATATTTTGTATCTTCACGTTTTTCCTCAGTAGGTAGAGTACAAGTAAAGAGTATATACTACTTTAGCCGAAGATAACTTTTTAATGACTGCTTATAGACTTGTTTTTCTCAATTTAAACTGTTGTAGATTTGTAAAAACTCTTGTTCAGCCTTGAAGAACACTTGCCAAAAAACTAGTAGAAAACTGAACCCAGACTTATATTAGAAATGTTTTTTTTAAGAACAATTTAATTTAATATTAAAAAGCTCCCAGTATCACCCAAAGTATTAGTGAATTAAATTTAAGTTTAGGTAAAAATCATTATATATCTGATGAAGCTAATTTTAATTTTATGAAAACAATATTAAAGTTAACAGGTCAATTATTAAATTTAAATTACAATATAACACGAAGAAAGGAGATTCAGTTATGTACAAATGTGTAATTATAAGGCCATAAAGAATATATTTCACTACTTATAGCTGTATGCCCGGTGTTGGGCGAGTTCAAGGTAAGATGGTTGGGGCAAGAAATATTTATCTAAAGGAGAATGTATCAGCTATTTGAATGATCAGAATTGGGCAGCCTTATACAATTAACATGTTAATGCCTGGAAATACAGGAGCTTTTTAATTGAAAATTATAATATTTAATTGCCATTAAAAAAAAAATTTAAAATCTAAAATAATTTTATTTGTTTTATATACTTCAATCAATTTAAAAATATTTCTTCTTATTTTCTGTTTAGTTTTGGTTTCAGTTTACTGGTTTATATCAAGAATGATTATTATATATATACCGGGTGCGTCAAAAAAATGTATACACACTTTGAACTGTCATAGACAATTTATTTCCCGTTCTACAATGCTAAATTTCTGGACAAGGAAAGCTTAATGTCCAATTGGAAAAATAAATGTGATTAATGTGAGTAACGTTCAAACTGGTGGCCTTCAGCATCAATACATTGCTGAGTACGAGTCAACACTGATTCCGTACATCGTACCAAAGTGTCCAGTGAGATTTCTGCGCACACCGCCTGAATCTCATTCCACAGTGTGTCCAGGTTACGTGGTTTACGTTTGTACACCAATCGAGAGGTACGCAGGGGACCAATCGAATCGAGTTTCCTGCACGCTCTCCAGACCTCACGCCGCTGGATTTCTTCTTATGGGGCACAGTTAAAGATGAGGTGTACAAAATTAGCATTGTAGAAAGCGGAATAAATTGTACTCTGGACAGTTCAAAGTGTGTATACATGTTTTGACGCACTGTATATATAAAAAAATAATAACTATTCATATGGCGTAACTCGGTAGATGACTATGAGTCGCTGTGCTTGTGAAATGTGTAAGTGGGATGATGAGTGTTGTATATTTGTAAGTTATTGGTAGCACGAGCGATTTTTGTTAAAGGGCTTGGGTGTAAATTTAAAGATGAAGAGAAATAATAAGAAATAATAAAGAAACAATGCTCATTAAATTACATATATCTTTAAAAAAATTTTAAGTACTTTACAATATCACAATAATATGCTTATTAATACACTGAAACTAATTAGATTAAACTCTTATGTTCTAAACTTATAACTGGCACTAATGTTGACTCCTTCAATAATACTGGTAGAATGTCCAATTCAGACTATGTGGTTGAGTGCAGAATTTAACTCTCTTGAAAGAATGCTTTCTCTTGGAAGTTCAAATCCTCCACTTTTGTATGATTGCAAGTAGGGGCAAAAGACAAAGCTAACTAAGTTCTGTGACCTCTCTTCTAACGGTGGTCTTTTTACTTCTGCATTTTTACCCTTTTGCCAGCCAACGTTTAATATCCTTCAAATAATGATTTTCTTTAAATAAAATAATCCATTACTTCCTTCCACTACCTTTGTGTAAATATCTATTTGTAATTATCAACAATAAAATATTACTATTAAATGGGCCGGACTTCGAATTAGGCTCGGATTTTTTACAAAAAAAAAAAAAAAAAACCTTTGAGCGTTGGACGGAGTATATTGTTTAAATGTGGAGCAATATATAATTATACATATATAACAATATATATATAACAATATATTGTTATCATGTAGAGCGTTGGAGTCACATAAGGCGTAACGGATTCGCAGTACACAGCATCAGTGATTTAACCCGGGAGAACTCGCTAGAAAAAATGAATAGCAAGAACTCGCGGGTGAGACTTTCTCTCACACCCCAATTTTCATATTTTTTCACCACATAATAATATTATTAGCTTCTAAATACCAATTAAGTAAACGACGATATATTTATAAATATAAATACACACATAAACTTAAACAAATATCAATATAAAAAATATAAATCACACTTTTTTACTTATAAAAAAAAAAAAAAAAACTGGAGCAAAACTCAATATAAAAAACATAATTTGTGTTGAATTATTCAGTAACAGCACATTTTGGACAGGTAGCACATTTTGGTGTACGTGCATCTGTTAATGAAAACACTTTGAGGCCATATTTTGCTGGTTTACTAGGGATGTATTGCCGAAAATTGCAACGTCCGCGAAACGGTTCCAACATTTCATCTATAGTACAGTATTCACCAACTTGGTAATTTTGTTTACATTTGGATATAAATTCATCCAGTACCTCTCTTATGGAATCAGGAAAAAAAAGACTCCAACATTCCAACGGAGTTTTAGCTTGCTTTGCAATAGTTTTCACACTGGAAGATGGATAACGATGTTTTGTTTCCTTCTGCGCACATTTTCGCGGGGAGCGGAAACATGCCAAACAGTAGTTTTGACGTTACCAAACAAGCAGTTTCCGAGGATCGTCGTTTTCGAGTTCATCTTTCTCTTTTATCCCTGATTGTTCTGAATCACTTTCCGGTTTTCGAAGCTTTCCGAGCATCAAAGCGGTTTTCGTTGTCTACAAGGTTGGGGAGAACTTCAGTTTTACCCTGTTCGGGATCAGGAATCCATGACAAATATTCTAAGCGAAAAAAATTAACATAAATAAAATTACCAGGAAAATATAAAGTAAATAAATATCCTGAAAAATGCCACTTACGGAGATCGTACAACGCTTTCCCCATCTCGGTCATATGTTTGCCACGACTTATTTAAATTTAAAAAATCTAAAAATTCAAAAGGAAAACTAATTTTGTGTCACCAGTAAACCAAAAATGTTATACAAACAGAAAATTACTTACTTATAAAAACGTAACGCGAACACTAGCGCGTGAGAGATTCACTCACGGTTTAGAATATTTTTGTTTAACTTCCTCTCCTGAAGCTAACACAAGACTGAGAAGAAAAATATTTCAAGAGGAAGTAAACAAAAGATAAAAACTCAGCTAGACGAAACTTAGGACCTCCAACTACTCCCACTTCTGGATTATGAGTGTTTTTCTTCAAGCGTGAGAGAAAACCTCACGGTGCGAGTTCTCCCCGGTTAAGATATTCACTATTCTGTGATAGAGATAAGAAGCGGGAATAACAATGACGATGTTGTGTGGTTGTGATATGAGGTATAACATTTCCATCAAATAGCCTAGAAATCAACCACTTGATTAATGGTTGTGGAAATTCCATGTTGTAAAAAATTTTATTAATTGAAAGATAAAGTTAATTAAATTTAATATCATTTTAGAGATTATTAACGCAAATTCTGTGTCCTTTTCTTTATTATTTTACATTACTTTCCAAGCTTTTCAATTGGTTCCCTAGACGATAAAGGACTATGAGGATTTTCAGTAAAACATACCTAAAATAACATTAATATCTAATCCATGAAAGACATCTAAAAATACAATTACTTAAGTTAATGTTTACATTAGAATTATTTTATGTTATTCACTCCAAAAAAAAGAATGGTATCGGAATAGTTGTTCGAGTTTTAAAGTTCATCAACAATGTCACCTGGAAGAAGATTTGTAATCTCTAAAGAAGCCTGGAAGAGATAATAAGGGAAGCACTTGCTAATATTACAAAAAAAAATCTTATGTTAAACACTCATACGATTCCCACCTATTAAAATTTATTTAGCAATTACATACAAATTTTGTGCGTACGGGAAAATAAAAATATATATTTTTTTTTTAAATGGGCAGAGTTTAATCGTTAAGGAATTACTTATTAAGGTTTCACAGCATTAATCAAGTTACTTGTCTGAACCACACTAACAAATCACAAGATCGAATTATTATTATTTCAACAAAATACAATAATTTTATTCAACCATTAAACAATATAAACAGCTATCAAAATGAAATATTTTGGAAAATCTTTAAGAAGATCATAACCTTTGGCTTTTTTTTTTTATGGTAATTGCTGAGTGTCATCAAAGTTTCAAGTTATTAGAGTATACTTTAGTGATAAAGCAAGAGACGGACGACTCTTAACAACGAAAACCCATAAAACTAAGAGCTTGAAATATGAGTAATATACCACCGCCAGGGTATTAGGGTAATTTCATGCGGATACTAATGTATATAGGGTTCTGTTCATCATCTTCATTCATCTTGTCCATAATTTATGAGGGCAATATAAGCATTATAATAAAATTTATTTCTAAATGACCAAATATCTGGAATATTAGAGTGGTGTTTAATAGACATGGAGTTTTTAATGGAATTAACTCTGTTAATCATGGCGTTGTCAGCTTGTAGAAAATAAGACTAAATGTTTTGTTTTTTTTCAGGTTTTGTAAATTGTTACATAAAAATTTATTGATTTATTGGGGCTCTTCAACTAAATAATTGGAACGTAGCAATCAATATCAATTAAAACTCTTAAGTTCAGGAGGTTATCACGGGCAATAAATGGAATAGAATTCCCTTTATTTATCCGAATATATAAGTCTAAAGAATTACCGTAAGAATAACATTGCATTTAAACCCCACTAGGATTCCGGATGTCTGTGTTGAAGCGGTGTTTTTCCAAGGAAAACATCGTAAATGATAGTTGTAAAAAATCTTCAAAATGTTTTTTCACAGTTCTCTAATTTGAGATGCTTTTATCATAACCTTGTAAAGTTAACTACAGAGAGAGAAAGGTAGTAACTTTTTCAGGTATTTTGGTCTATTTGCGTTATCGAACCCCAACAGTACGAACAGCAATTACACTCTAAAGCTCAGCTGCGATATAGTTGGCAGCATGCAACCACTTTATCATTAAGCATACTTAGAGACAAACTCTAGTTCGCAAGTAATAAATTGTTCACATAACAGAATAATACAATTCTATGTACAAATTAGACACCTTCGCAGTAGATTTGGATCTACGCTATTCTCCTTAAACATCTAACACCTAACATTTCGTAAAGATTCACGATCAGTAACTTATACATTTGAACAATAGTAAAATCAGTTTCTAAAGATTTAACTTTGGTTGCAAAGAGGGTCAATGAGAGCCATTAGGAACTTGATAAGAGGACTGCCACTTATGAAGAATATGGATAAGGATTTTCTTATTCTGACTGTATTTACTATTCAATGTTGTGGTAGCGCACCGGACTTGCAACGCGAAGGTTCCGGGTTCGATCCCAGTAGTGCTGCTCTTAGATTTTCTCTTCCTAGGATCCTCTACAGCTCCCGGCCTGAAGGTGGCCCGTGCTTTGAGATGGCGCCGCTGGCGCAATAGATCTTTCAGGTTGCAGTGCAATATTCCTACAACAATCTAATCTAATCTACTATTCAATGTAATAGAGAGAGAGAAACACTTCATTGAACTAAACAATACAAGTGGTGCTGGCCAACTATATTGGCTTGCTCGAACACAGCGTACATAATCAGTCAAAGATATTAACTTAAACCTCAAAAGAGGGCACGATATAAAAGTGCCAACAGATCCTCCATTAACATTAGGAATTGTCAGCATTAGATAACGTAAAAGGTAGTATATGTAACACAATAAAATTAATAACAAATTTAGCGTCAAGGTGGAAAAATATTATTACAAAAATGTCTAAGTCAAAATATAGATAATTTGAATAAATATAAACACATAAATGACAAAAGAAAGACAAATAAGACAAAACAGTCTTGGTCATTAGTTCAGGTAAGAGATTATGCCGATAAGAGCTAAGCACCGTATATGTGATGGTGGACTATGTCCAAAGAGTCGATTATGATCAACTCCGCAAGATTGTGGAAGCAAGTGGGGAATGGATGCCCAGTTTCCTGAACAAGTCAGCAGTTTCTTTGGGGATTGCTCCCCGAGTTCCAAACCACAATCCCACAACAGCATACTGCCGCTCGCCATATTCTTCGCATATGATTAAGAAATAGTATAATTTACGGAATGAAATCTGCTCTAGAGAAAAACAATTTTAAATCTAAAGACTACTTTTTTTTAATTCAATTAATAAACAAACACATAATAAGAATAATTAACAGATTTAAACGTAACACGTAATCAGCTGGTATTTGCGTGGGACTGAGTTGGATACTTACTATTTCACAGGGAAATAAATAGGCACTCCCGGGGGCCGGCAGGGCTACTTCTCGCGCGTCAATGGCGACAGTGTTGACAGGAGTTCGAAAATTTAACCTACTTCCTAGATTCTACAGAAACCATTAAAATAATTATTAGCAGAAATTATTTGTTTCAAATGAAAGAGAAAGGCTTAAATCTGTACAGTTCGCATTCCAGGTGCAAAGAAATTCGTCGTCGCCGTTTTTGTGCAAAATCCAAAAAACTGTGGACCAAGCTCTGTAAATTCGTTGTTGTGGTTTAAGGAAATCCATTTTAAGGAAAATTGGCCCCTTTAACAACCCAAACAGTGTTCCTTCCCACCCAGCTACCATGGCCATACCTCCCTTTGAGCTAATTTAAGAGTTTAGTTTTAAAATACAATTAAAAAAAAACAAGTCATTGTATAAACTGAATTTGCTCTGTGCAAGTCTGTGTTATCACACTGTCTGACAAACGTATAATGGTACCGCAAAGATAATGCAACCACAGCAGAGAGAAGAGAGGCCTTCTTTGGTTAATAGAGACTACTCTCTGACTTAGGCAGGCTAGAGTGGGAGAACCTGTGTATATAAGCCAGTGGAAATCTATCTAAAATATCTATCAGATACAACCAAACAACTATACATCGCATCGTGTCATATCTTCTATCCATTCATTCTATCATTTTCATTATAAAGTCCAATGCAGTTAGTATAAACTTAGCTACATTATATTAGTGTCTTCATATCTCGTTCATTTAATTAAACCTAATTTCTCTCCTCCACAACTCCATTATATTACCTAATTTCTTTCCTCAAAAACTCCATTATAAACGCATCCTGAAGAAGAGGGGCGAACGCCCGAATCCTTTCAATGACCACAAAATGAAGCAGGCTACCACGCAAAATTCGCACCCTGTTTACCGAGTTTTCAAACTTTCAAGTTCTTGCAATGAAAAGTAATGGACCTTAGTACGGACGGATAGGATATTAATAGCTAATCATTATGCCAAGTTTGTATTTTCAGCGATTGTTCTTTATTGAGCTATTGTGTCCAGACAAACAAACATAAATATAACACTCTCATATAAAGATTACAGCTTATTTTTTTTTGTTTTCAGATTTATAGGACCTCAAAACATATATTCCCAGTGAAAACAATTTTGAAAATATGACGCACAATCGCAGTATTTCCACTCACTGTAATAACGGATAATATAAACTGGTTTATGATAGGGTCCTTAACTTTTTTTTTTGTTGGTTGAGATTGTACTTTTTGCGTGAAAGACCCAACCGACATATTACTTTTAAATAATAATACCATAAAAGTTTTAATAACGATTACTTGTCAGTAAAAACTTAGATTATGTAAGCCATTCCTTTGAACTTTTTTGTTCGTTGATAATGTTTTCAAAACGTTAGATGGATTATAATTTATCTTTTGTTTTTAATTATACATTGTTCATAAAAGATTTTTACTAATTCCGTATTAGATTTCTATCAATTTTTAAAAAGTTTTAAGGAAAGAAATGAAGAATACAGTAAGCTCCCGATTATCCATGCGCGAATTATCCGGTTTGCGGATTATCCGTGCATGAATTTAATTTATTATATTGGCCCTGAATTCTGCTGACAGATGGAGTACATCGACCAATGGGAATTCGAGTATAACGACATAATAGCTCTTAGAAAAATTCGAACTGATATTAAAAAAATCATTAAAAGATTCCTGCAAAAAACCAAAATCACAGATTTTCTTAATAATAGTGAGCATTAAACATGTTAAAGTAATTGTCTGCCTTAGAAATGTATAATATGTTGTATTTTAGAAATAAATAATTATAGTTCGGATTATCCGTGTTTTTCGATTATTTCGATATTCGCCTCTTCCCACTATTAGCCCGGATAATCGGGAGTTTACTGTATTTGAAAAATTGTGGCTTTTCTTCGCCAAGGATTATAATTTTTTAAGTTTTATGGTGCATTTATCCAAATGTAATTATTTTAATAGAAATACTATAAACGTCTTAACTTGCTTAAGTCATAATATTTTAATTAACTGCCTAATAAAACTGAAATAAAAAGTTAATTGGATAACTGTAGCAGTTCTAAAATGACAATACCATACAAGTACAGTACGCCTAAAGGTGTCGCAAAGTACCGGTTACTAGTCTCAGAAAACTGGTTATTTTTATTCAGATCACAGAAACTACTACTACTATTGCAATGTATTGCATATATTCTCACTGAAAGAATTGCAAAATTTTATTTAGAAACTAAGGAAAATAAAGTTAATTGTAGAATTTTTCTCATGTGAACTTACAGACATCCTGAAAACTTGTAGACACCTTCAAGGGTCTGTGAAAACGGTGTAAAACTCTGCGTAAGCGGTGTGATTCTCAGACAAGACCGAGGCAAGCATTTGATTAATATAGTGAATTAGTACAAATAATATACAATTATGTATGGTGTTATCGCAGTTACTAATTATGCTTGAAGAATTTTTCTGTTTTTCCCCTACGCCATGACTTCAGCTATTTAGGCATTCTACTTCACGCGGTCCATCACAAATAGGCTACGCTGTCGACTAACGTTGTTCGTTCAGTTGGATTTCCAGGTGAGAACAATCTCGGACACGAACAACTTCATCCCCTCACTAAAGCTACTGTTTTGTTAATAATCTCTCAAACGTTTACTTATAGGTTTGCAAAGATGTGGACTCCCAGAGATTCCTTTATCCCACTTTTACTATAAGTTTCCATGGTTACGGAGCACTTATTAGAGAATCTTGTCTCAAATTATTTTCTAGATTTGCTCTCTGCATTCCTTTTCAATTAGAGATCCTTACCTTTAAAATATATTTAGTTACTTTTTTTTTTTAAGGCGGCTTCTTAAAGGTGTTTGTATCTGCTCGGACAGCCAGGCTGCGTTGAAGGCGCTTAATTCATGTGTCTTCACCTCCAGATTGGGGTTGGAATGTTCTAAAAGACTAGAAGATCTTTCTTCACTGAAGGATGTGCTTCTGGTCTGGGTTCCAGGTCATTTGGGAATCTTTGGGAATGAGGAGGTGGTTAGGTTTGCCAAATTAGGTGCCTCTCTCCCTTTCATTGGTCCAGAGCCTGCTGTTGGTGTGTCTTCTGGCACATGTTTGTCGGGCTTATGGATGAGTGCAGTGGGTTGTCGGCAGTCTAAAATGCTCATTGGGGGTCCGGACGGAGCTTTGAGTAGCGGGGTCCGATGTCTTTCACGGACCTCCCTCAGGCATCTGTTGGATTCCTCACTGGGCATTGTGGTTTAAGGAGACATCTCTATACAATGGGACTCATGCCTGACCCCTTTTGTAGAGTTTGTGAGACTGAGAAGGAAACACCCATGCATCTGATGACGAATTGTTTGGGTTGTGAGGAGATTAGGTTTAGGACCTTCGGCTGGAATAGGATATCGTTAGAGGATCTTAAGCTATGTCCTTTTAAGGTTTTGGTCCGATTTGTTCGGTCTGTGGTGAAACTTAGATGGTTAAAACCTGGGCCTGGGTTTTTTGTTCTAGTTCCAGTGGTTGTTATTCTTTTGGGGGCAGCTATATGGGCCCTGGGAGGCTTTGGATAGCGTAGGGTTTGCCCTCCCCTTCTGTGAATAATAATAATAAGGCGGCTTCTTGGGAAACTGATAATTCGGGTAATAAATTTTCCACAAATATGTCATTTTAATGTGTAGCTCGTTTTCCCATCCATTTGGAGGATTTAATGTAGGCAAATTTAACAAAACCTACAAAGTGGAAAACGTATTAATGTTTCATATCTATTTTTTGCTTTCTTTTATTTTGTTTAAAGGATAAATTAAATATGTAGTGAGAATGGAGAAAAGCTTAAATTCTGTATGACTTAGAAAGACCTTACTGGGTCTCCATAGGGTGTCTGCTTTGTACATATATACTGTGGCTTGGTTCTAAAAGGGCCAATGTCAAAAATCACTTTCTGAAAATGAGCATTGAAAATTTAACAATTTCTTTTGTGAGATTTACTAAAAAATACTAAGAATCCTAGGATAATATTTTTTTTTCTTTGGCAACTGGGGTCAGTGATGATTAATGTACACTAATTATGATACCTATAGGTGCCACCTTGTATTTTATTTCTGACACTGGCCATTTTTTGATTATCTTTGAAGATAAATTCTTGTATGAGTTTGACCCTTTCGATATATATATACGTTTCACATTGTTAGACTTAGTCATTGGGCGTTATAGCATAAAATAGAACTCAGTCAAAAAAGCTTGAAGGTCCAATAATTCATTTACGTGAAAAATTGACATTGGCCCTTTTAGAACCAAACCACAGATTTTTTTAATCGTGTGTAAAAATCTAACAAATATCAGGCGGGAGTAAGTATTGATGGTTGATGAGGTATTTCTCGACTCTAGGTACTCTATCCTAAATAGTTGCCCTCAACAACTAACTCTGTAGGATCTATCATAGTGTATGAGTGTTGGGGATTCTGTGTAAGCATTCTTATTGACCCACAGAGTATCCAGTGATCCTTGAAGCGGACCTTGGAAAAACGGACGATGTGGAAGAGTTTATCTAGTCCATTCTTTTTAAACGTGGCTTTTTAAAGTTGGCATTTCTTGTTGGCAAGATTTCCAAGATATCAGATATAAATATGTCTCTATTTTGTTTAAAGGAATCCATTTGTAAATAGCCTCCTTTAAATTTAAATAAATTCTTTAGACTATGTTTTAAATAATAAAATATATATTATGTTTACAGTTAATTAACTTAAACAATCAGATATTACTGTTATGGACATTTAGAATAAAAGTTATCGTCTATATATAAAAAAACAGAAACCCCCACGAAAACAATAAAGCTATTTGAATGTATCCTTTCATTAATAAACCTCCAGCCGTGGAATGGACTATAAGGGCCGCCCTTATCTCACTCAAACCCCTTCATTCATTTTCTTTATGTACACTACACTTCAATTTTTTTTTTCTTTCTCTCTTCTTGTTCTTTTTCTTTCTCACAGGCGTTCACTTTTTATTTTTCTGTTTGTTTTATGGAGATAAATATGGTCTAAAAAGGAAGGGAGATGGATTGCTTCAAAAAGAATAGAAGTACCGTTAAAAATAGTCATAAAGTTTAGACACTCGTATTATAAAAAATTATTGATCATAAAAGCCTGTTGGAGTGAATTAGTGTGTGAGATGGTATTATTCATATTTTTCTTCTTTTTTTTTTTAGGCTTTTCATCTCTCTCTTTCTCTCACTATTTCCTTTACACTCTCCCTCTATCTATCTTTCTTCTCTATTTATTTCTTTCTTATTTTCCATTCATTTACATTATGCGGTAACAAAAGAGGCGTGATACTGTTTTGACAAATTCTAAAATGCAGATCGTATTTCATTTTATCGATAGTGATTAATCAATAATAGTAAATGTATTGTTTGTAATATCTCACTTATTCTTTTTTATTCTTATAAAGTGATAACATTTTTTATTTTTTAATACAAATGTTTTTATCTGAATTGGTGTTCAATGTAAAATGATATTATTATTTTCCTTTTAAGTATTTACACCGTAAACATTTACATTATTCTTTTTACTTTCTCTTTTTTTTTTTTTTAAATTATTTTTCACATCTTTTATACTTATCGTAAAAATGTTTTTTACATTCTCTTACTCCTAGTAAGAGGAAGTATTGTAATCGTGTTAAATTTTCGATATTTAGTTTTCACCGGAAATATCCGTTTTGAGATCCCCTGAGTCCAAAAAAAAGTGGTTTTTAGCAAATGGTCTGTGTGTGTGTATGTATGTATGTGAAAAGCATAGCTAAAAAAACGAAAAATCGTAGAATATTCAAACTTCATATTCCGTTTAGTTATCACAATGGGATCTGTCAAAATTCCTTAACCGGAAGTACCACTTTTCTAGTTTTTTTTTTTTTTTTTTTTTTTTTACGTTTTTGCGATTTTCTCAAAATTGGCTTCAACCATCCTCCTTTAAACTTAGTATATCAACTACACATACTAATAGCCTACAACTTTTATTTGAAACATTTCCGGAAAAATTATTTAGTCAAAACTGTATCAGTCCCCCCCCCCCCCGACAATTCTGTTATCTAAATAATGTTAATTAGAATTAAATATGTTGTTGAAATTCAAAATTTAAAAAAAAAAATCTGATAACCGGAAGTGCGTTTGTTTTAACACTTTACTAAATGATTTTTTTTTTTTCACTTTTTCGTGATTTTCTCAAAAAAGGGCTCCGACGATTTTCCTTGAAACTTCATATATAAACTAAACATGCAATGATCTATATCTTTTATTTTAATGAACATTTCTCTGGGAAAATTCATTAAACTAAGGACACTTTTAGGGGATGGGTGGGATTGTAGCTTCCTCTAAAGTGGTATCGTAGTTGATTATACAATTCTATCTTCCAAACAGTAATAATTAGAAATAAATAGATGGCCAAAATTCAAGTTTTAAGAAAAATTAGTAACCTGGAAATGCGCTTTTACTGAACACTTTTTTCAGTTTTCGACGAATTTCGTTATATTTGGTACACAAACTATAACATTTGTCAATTATAATTTTGAGAATAGGAGTAAGAGAAAGTTGTGCGAGTGTTTCACACCAGTTTTTTTTTTTTTTTTTAAGAAAGAGTATTTCTTATACGGGGATTTACTTAGAAAGAAATTATAGCCATAAATACTTTATTGTAGTTTACATTATGAATTAATAGATCATGCCCAATCCTTGAAGTATATAACTCTTAGGCCCTTGATTTTTTTTATTTCTTAAAAATGATATAAAAGTTTTATTTTATTAAACAATATATTCACGCAAGATCTCTATTAATCATAATATCTCAAATATATTAATTATTTATCAAGCAAATTGTTGGTTGGTTGGTTGGGTCCAAAGAAAGGAACTTTTTAACTTTTAAAGTTTATTTAGTTGACGTTTCGGACACCTTTGGTTTGGTACCCTTCCTCAAGATCTGTCAAGAAGAGGTTGAGATTTAAATCTAATATTATATGCTGATACTGTTTTTAATTCCATCTTGATTTCAGTGGGAATATTCTGGAATTAATTTTAGTTGAATTTCAACACCTTTAAAGGATTTTCCCATTTCAAAGCACACTTAACAGCACCCAACCAAAGCCCTAAAAGAGCTATCAGAATGGATGTGCCTCACGCATAAAAGAATACTACAGATTTCAACATTTGGGTCCTTAGGGCAGCCAGTTATCATAACAATACAAGATAAGCACCTCCGACCTATGGCAGCATTTAGGATGGCCATGGCAAACCAAGTCAAAACGTTCACTATGTAAAAATCGAAGTGACTGTTAACCGTTTTAAATATTTTGGTTATGTTATGGTTTGGTGGAATTGTAATGACATAGCAATGTCAAAGCGATATCAAAGCCTTCACAAGATATAACAAAAGGAAAGAATAATTTATAACTAGTGGCCCCCCAGCCGGCCGCTGCCTTTTCAATACAAAGGTATCAAAGACAAGTACCGATAAAGCCCTGCCTATTGAACAGAAGCCACCTGGTCTTTGGAAGTCGCCGATGGGCGACCAAATCTGGCCATTGACCTGAATCACTGGTCGCCGACCTAACCAAGGTCGCACAAGGTCGCACGCTACTAGAGATGTCTTACTTTAACACTTGACAGTGTGTGAGTAAGACTAATATAAACTTCGCCCCACTGGAAGAGGGGATCATTATATCATTCAGCATTATACGAGTAGCCACATCATTATATCAGTATCATTTTACAGCAGCAGTTCCGAGC
>JAAEAF010008580.1:30953-70734 GCA_011037195.1 Triatoma infestans
TTCCCCACCGGTATAAATAGTGGGACCGCAGAGAGTTGAAAGAGTTTTTCCAGTTACAAACAAAGTCACTAGTTTGTGAAAAGTGTATAAAAAGTGAACAAAGTGATACTTTTGTAGTGTAAACTGTGAAGTAATTATTATTAAGTGTTGTATTTTGTAATTTATTGTGTATAACAATAAATTGGTGTTTTCTTTATTGAAGTTTAGAGTATTTTATCTATACGAACCCACTTAAAACTAGTTGCAGTAGCTACTTTAGAGGGAAAAACGTTACAATACGAAAAAAACAGCTTTTTGGACTAATTTGTGTTGTGAGGGAATGAAAAACAGAAATCAACATCAAATTGCAGCATTAATCTGTTATTTTCATTTTGGGTAACTCCTGGAAATTCGAGATTTGGTCAAAATCTATCAACTGATCCACCACATTCAAAACTAAATCCATAACTGGAATACCACATTTCTGATTTTTATCCCCCCCCTACACCGATTTTCTCATATTGGGATTTATTTTTTTTGACTTCCTCTTACTGTTATTGTGAGGAAGTAATGCGTTCGTTTCTAATCTTCGAAATTGAATTTTCATCAGAAATACATGTTTTGAAGTTCCCCCTGAGTGCGAAAAAATGTTTTTATCGGATAAATCTCTCAAAAACGAAAAATCGTAGGCAACTCGAACTCAGTATTCCGTTTAGGTACTACCATTCGTAGTTAACACGAAAGTCTCGAGAAAAATCCATCAACTGGATTACTGTATTTTTTTTTTTTTGCTTTCTCTCACTCCTAGTAAAAGGAAGTATTATAATCGTGTCAAATTTTCGAAATCGAGTTTTCACCGGAAATATCCGTTTTGAGATCCTATGAGTCCAAAAAAGTGGTTTTTGGCAAATGGCCTCTGTGTGTGTGTGTGTGTGTGTGTAGGTGTGTATGTATGTATGTATATATGTGAACAGCATAGCTCAAAAACGAAAAACTGTAGGAAGTTGTAACTTGATATTCCGTTTAGGTATCATCATGGGATCTGACAGTGCGTTATCTGTCAAAATTCCTCAACCGAAAGTACCACTTTACTAGTTGGACTTTTTACTTTATTGCTATTTTCTCAAAAATGGCTCCGACGATTTTCTTTAAACTTGTATGGAACATCAATCACACATACAAAGAGCTACAACTTTTATTTGAAACATTTCTCCGGGAAAATACATTTAAGGGCATTTATGTGTGAGGGGCGGGGTTAGGTTTTCATCTAAAGTGCTATTACAGTCTATTAGACAATAACGTTCATCTAAATAATGTTAATTAGAATTGAATATGTTGTTGGAATTCCGAGTTCAAAAAAATCGGATAAGCGGAAGTGCGTTTACTTTATGTCTTTAGTAAATGATTCATTCTCTTTTGCGCAATTTTCTCAAAAATGGCTTCGACGATTTTCTTGATACAACTTATATAAACTAAACATACAAAGATCTACAACTTTTATTTGAAACATTTCTCTGGGAAAATTCATTTAAGGGCGCTTTGGGGGTGAGGAGGGGTTTTTCTCTAAAGTGCTATCACAGTTGATTACACAATTTTATCATCCAAACATAATTAATTAGAAATAAATAGATAGATGAAATAGATGGATGAAAAGTAGATAGATTTAAGAAATTTAATAAACCGGAAGTGCGCTTTTACTGAACAGTTTTTTTTCTCAGTTTTCGACGAATTTCGTTAAATTTGGTACACAAACTATAAAATTTGTCAATTATAATTTTGAGAACTGGAGTAAGAGAAAGTTGTGTGAGTGTTTCACACCAGATTTTTACAGTTTTTTTGCGATTTTCTTTAAACTTCGTATACTATTTACAAACATAAATAGCTATCAGTTTATTTGAAACATTTTCCTGGGAAAATGGAGTTTTTGGAGGGGGGAATAGAAGCGGTAAGCATTTTTAAAGAACCAGTGTATATGTGCAGTATGTATACAGTATATTTAAAGAACAGTAAATGTGCTAGTTCTGACAAAAAGGTTACAGTTCTATATTTATAAATCAAGAGTTTGCGCAAGGAAATGGCGGAAATGCCTATTACGGCATAGTGAAGAACAAAAAAAAAATCCTAATCTTGAATGTTCATCTTAGTTTCAATGTGAGAAATTTTTTTATAAATAATTCTTGACTTTCTAAAAAATTATTAAACTTCACAATATTCGCGATTAAATTAAATTAAAACATTATATTTACGAACGTTGGATTTATTGACGATTCATATCATATCCTTCTAAGCATTAATAGTGCTTCACAAATTGTAAGGGATTAATCACTCAGTTATTTTTATGATGTTGTTGACGAAGAAGTGCAGAAAATGGGGAGAAAATTCCATAAAAATGTAGATAAGCCCAGCGTTTCTATTGTTGTGTCACCCTTGGATATTGTCAACTCCAGGGATAATAGATACAGTTTTAGCATAATTACTGTTTGAAAAGGAAATGTCCAAATTATTAGACATAGAATAGGAAAGTATGATGGATAAAGATTGATAAAGAAACGCTGGTAACCGACCAGACCCACTGCTGTAATGTGCGCATCTAAAGGGAGCAACAGACAGCCTCAACAGTCATCTAAACCCCCCCCCCAAAAAAAAAACTACCCCAAAAAATTATATTCAGTCCATGTTGGGGGAACGATGGTGGAAGTTTATCTAAGTAGGGTGGAATTGAGGGTAATATGATCTGACTTGGGTTAAACGAAACCTACAATTAGATCGTTGATGTGTGGAATGGGGGGCGGTGCAACTAACTGGATAGTGACGGGCATATCCCTATGTTATATGTACAGCCCTCTAAAAAGTTCCTGATTTGTAAACGTTCTTTGTTCCTAAGCTTAAAACCTAACGTTGTATCATCTGACAACAGAACTAAAAAAAAAAAAAAATCAAATCAAATGCAATTGATTTCAGAACAACTTTCCCTATAGTGTCCCTTTTAACTTGTCAAAACAGTAATTACATCAGTTCTGATATTTTGGAAATGGGGATTTAATCTTTTCGTCCTCATTTAAATTAATTTAATAATCACTGTTTGCTTGAATTATTTATATTTATACTACAAATCCGAGCCGTGAAAGTGATGTTTCAAAAATAAAAGTAAATTAATGTTTCTTAGTTTATCAATAGAACTTCAAAGATTTTTCCGTGGTAGCCAGCCCTGCTTCAGTTTTTGATTTAGACTGGTTTCGGGTGCTAGCCCATCGTCTGGATAAGAATAATAACTTTTATTTCTGTCTAAAAAAATAATATTTAATATAAGATGAACTCAGGTTTAGTCTATCTTAGTTTATTCGCTAGCATCTTCGATTCAAGAAATGAGGGTTGCTACCGTTAGGTATTCAAACGGTGTAAACCCAGTATCGTGACAAAAATGGAATCTACAGCTAGTAGCATACCTGATTGCGAAGGCCAGAACTATACGGTTAATTGAAGCGCGGAAGTGCTTACCACTTTCTCTCTTTAAACATCGTCGTTTGGAAGATCTTGTTTCTTCATAGGCTGTTGAGCTAAAGGTTATCCATAAATTGATAATTTAAATTCCCTCTACATAAATCTAAACCGCAATGGAAAAAACTGAAAAAACTTTAATAATTTCTAGTCTAGATAAAATAAACTTTCTAATATAACTTAGTACAATTACGTATATAGGTATCCAAAAAATCAGCTATGACGGAAGTTATTGAATCTAATTTTGTTTTTTCCTCTTCACGCTTTAAAAAGAGATCATTTCTTTAACCAAACGGAGTAACGAACATCGTCTATGATCTGCCATTTCTGTCCCTCCAGTGCCCCGCCTTCTTCACTGCTATAAGTCTTCCTCATATCTCCTTTCCATTTGGGTTTAGGCCTACTCCTTTTCTTCTCCCTTTCCTCGTATAACATTCCATAATTATATGGATTGTCCATTTTGTATTCTTACTGTCTGTTCAGCTCATTTCCATTTCCTTCTGTGGATTCAATGAATTATATGGCAGCCTATTGTCTCGCTGCTCTAATTATTATTTTAATATCTTCCCATATATCCATAAAGAGAGTCGGAATTAGTTAAACATCCACAATTTCCGTCGGGATTAGTTAAACATCCACAGTTTCCTCTTTAAGGCCATTTTAATAGCCGGTTTATAGAGACAGTTGTTTTTACTTTCTTGTTCTCCTAGTAAGAGGAATGTGATGGATGCCAGAAATATAAAAATATATTTTATTTGAAATTATCAAAATTATGAAGAAAATGTAACATTCGCTGGCAAAAGGGACTATTCAGGCAGAAGAACACCATTGTCTTTTAGAGTTCACAGAACTTTGGTAGTTTTGTCTTTTCACCCCTTCTCACAGGTGAAGATTTGTACTAACAAGAAGGCATTCTTTCAAGACAGTCTGCATTCTGCTTTCAAACAAGAACAGTCTGAAATAGACATTCAATGAGAACATTTGTCTTTCGCTCTCTTAGCATCAGTGCCAGTCATAAGTTAAAACAAAAGAGTGTTGCATTTGATCTAGATAAATAATTGCAACTATGTTTATAATAGTTGTGATATTGTAAAATATTTAAATTTCTTTAAAGATAATATATTCAAATTAATCTATCAGTGTTTTCTTGATAATTTCTAATACTTCTCTCTTAAACATATATACTCACAAGCCGTTCTTTAATACCGCTCATGCCACAAGCTAACACAAACTACTACTATCACAAAAACACCATCACCCAACGACATTTCAAAGTATTGCGTTACCGGGTAATTTTTCGAAATTGAGTTTTCAGCGGAAATAAAAGTGTTGAGGTCTCCTGAGTTTGAAAACATTTTTTTTAACAAGTGATCTGTGTGTGTGTGAGAGAGAGAGAGAGTGAGTGAATAAAATATCTAAAAAACGACAAATTGAAGGAAGCTCAAACTTTGCATTCCGTTTCGAGCAAAATGCGTACATAAACCAGAAGTGCGACTTTACGATTTTCTCAAAAACGGTTGCAACAGTTTTTTTTAAAACTTCATATACTGTCTACTTATTTAAGTACCTATAACTTTTATTGTTAACATTTACTGGAGAAAATTTATTTTTAAGGGATGCTGGGAGCAACAGAGCATTAAGTTTTCCCGGAAGTACCACTTCAGTTTAACGTATGGCTCTACCATGTATTATTAATATAAATAACAAGTATTGCTAGAATTTCATATTTGAAGAAAATCGGTTAACCGGAAGTGCCACCTTACAAAACAGGTTAAGGAGTTTTTTGTATTTTTTTTTTTTTTTACGACTACAACGACTTCCTTTTTAATTGAAATGCTCACTGCATACATATAAATCTATCATTTTTATTTGTAACACGGATTTTATAGGTATTAAATTACAAATGTTACATAGAGTTGGTTCGATGTTATTGACGCTCTCTTCTGGACTATGTAATCACTTCCATATCTGCCTGGATATTCAATTTTATAATTGATGGTAATACCGGTAGTAAGAGAAAGTCGTGTGAGTGTTTCACACCAGTTTCTTCTTTTAAAAAAAAATTCCTTAAATTTCAATAAACAAAATGTCAATATAACTTTTGATTAAATATTATGAAATCGAAAATCTACCAGTGGTAAAAGTAACAGACCGTTAAATAGTTTGGTCATGCTAAATCATAGCCACTGCAACCGGAATATCAGTGCTTTTACCGTCTACCCAGGTTCTCAAAGTAACAGCACAAGTATTAGTTGTCCAAGATTTGTCTTGATTTTTTAATTTTAGAGCCGAAATAGGACTCACACGTTTTTAGTATTACAGCATAGGTGAACCTAATATTTCTCTTATGCTGCTGGGATAGTTAATTCACCACATACATATGTGTGTAACAAGTAGTCTGGTCGGATGATTTTATACACTTATGAGACAAATATTGTGATATTTGTGCTTACCGGAAAACAAGCCTAGATTACCACAAATAGAAAATTAAAACTAAATCTTTTTTTTTGTATTACTTCTTATATAATTCGCAAATATTGAATGTGTTAACTATTATTGGTTTAAAAATAAGAGTGGCATGGCTTAAAGTGATAGCTTAAGAAACATGTTGAAACATGTTCAGACCTGTTAAAACAAAATAGACAGAACAAGTACGTAAACAAAAAAAATAAATAAATAAAAATAGTAATTAAGAAATAACAGTTAAAAGACAGTGTGTATTTTGAGAGAAAACCTGTAGCAAAAAGTTCTCGAGATCTTGACGTGATCGGAAAAAAAATTGGTATTTTCAGAATTACCATACACAATTATATAAAGTGCACTATATAAAGTGAACTAAAAGTAGGGGGAGGATACAGTTCCGTTAGCACTACTGGTATAGATTACATTGTTATCCAGGACTAATAACGTTGAAGAAATCCAAATATCATTTGAATCACAAATCTAGAAATTTTTTTCAAACAAAATTGATTATGTTTAGAACTGTACAGTTTGCCGGCCAAGATTGAAGAAGACGTTTTATGCCGCTGGATTCGAGAAAAGAAAATAAAAACTCACAAATTTATTCTCTAAATGGACACACTTCCGATAAACCGATTTTCTTTGAATTCGGAAGTTTAGCTTCTAATGTATATTTATATTACATAAGTGGTGAACCTGTACATTGTACTGAAGTGGTACTTCATAGGGAAGTTTAACGTTGCTGCATCCCCAGAACTTCGCCCCTTTTTGAGAAAATTGCGAAAAAGTGGAAGAGAAAACAATCAGTAAAATCAGCACTTCCATTTGATAGTTATTGTCCCAAAACTCCATTGTCAGAAGCGATTGAATATCTAAACGGAAAATCAAGTTTTAGCTTCATGTGATTTTTCGTTTTTTGGAATAATGTTCTCAAACAGACATACACATGTATTTCGGTGAAAAGTCCATTCCGGAAATTTGCCAAGATCGCTTAATTGTTAAATTTAACAGATTAAAAAAAAAGCAAAATAAGCATATAACACCAGTTATACTGAATAACAAAGGACTTGCACTCTCTGATAAGTGCACTTTATATAATTGTGTGTGCTAATTCTGAAAATATCAATTTTTTTCCGATCACGTCAAGATCTTGAGAACTTTTTGCTACAGGTTTTCTCTCAAAATACACTCTGTATTTTAACTGTCATTTCTTAATTACTATTTTTTTTTTTTTTTTTTTAGTACTAGTTCTGTCTATCCTGTTTTAACAGGTCCGAACATGTTTCAACTTGTTTCTTAAGCTATCACCTTAAGCCACGCCTCTCTTATTTTTAAACCAATAATATTTAACACATTCAATATTTGCGAATTATATAAGAAGTAATACAAAAAAAGATTTAGATTTCATTTTCTATTATAGAGTGTATAAACTGAATTTGCTCTGTGCAAGTCTGTGTTATCACACTGTCTGACCTACGCATCCTGAAGATGGGCGATCACTCGAAACCGGTCGATGACCACAAAATTAAGCAGGCTACCACGGAAAATGTCCGTGATATATATCATGCTATTTAAACTATATTTTAAATAGTATTTGATAGATTAACAGAATTTTATACAGAATAGATTAAACGAATTCTCTATAGTGCATTAATCTTTACACGGATTTCAACTAGGGCAAATAAATGAAAATCAATCAATTTATTAAAATTGCGTTAAGTTCAGTAGGAGAAATCCGTGTAAAGATTAATGCACTATGGAGAATTCCTTTAATCTTTTCTGTATAAAATTCTGTTAATGTATCCAAGTACTATTTAAAATATAGTTTAAATAGCACAATATATATCATAGACATTTTCCGTGGTAGCCTGCTTAATTTTGTGGTCATCGACCGGTTTCGAGCGTTCGCCCATCTTCAGGATGCGTAGGTCAGACAGTGTGATAACACAAACTTGTACAGAGCAAATCTGTGTTATCACACTGTCTGACAAACGCATCCTGAAGATGGGCGAACGTCCGAAGACTACAAAATGAAGCAGGCTACCACGGAAAATGTCTATTATGCTTTCCAGCTCTGCGGAACCAATAATATATAGTTTATATACTTCTACAAGATTTATAAATACTTTTTTTAAGTATATATATATATGTTAATATCCAACAAAAGAGCTTTACAATAGAGGTTCATTTATTCCCTACTAACTAATTCTCTAGCTATGCTTTTCCATTAAGTAATTTGTCGTGTCACATACAGATCTAAATTTAGTTAATTTATATACTTAACAAAAAAGTATTTTTACCCTAAAAAATAACTTAAACTACAAAAAAAATATCACCCTCTTAAAAATAAGTAATCACTTAACAGCACAAAAATTAGGGTGAATGCCATTTGGGTACGCGGCTTGGCCCGTCTAGTGTAATTATAATCTCATTTCAGTATAGAGCAACTCACTACTCTTCTCGCAATAACAAAGTGAAATATAAGCTATGTGTAAAATAACTGAGTTTTTTTTCCACATTTTTCCTCAGTAGCCTTGTTGACAGATGACAGGCACAATGTTAGTGAGTGTTTCCACCCCAAGGAATTATCAGTACAGCCACCTCGTAATACTCAGGGTCATATATGTGTTAAAGAGGGAGTTGTGGATACTATAAGAAATTATTACATAAAAAAAAAAAAAAGGAATTCGATAACAGATGTTCTCAAGAGTTGAAGGGTGGAAATATACAATATAATACCATATATCGGATTACTGAGAATTAGATATAAAATATCGGATTAAGTGTGCGTCTGATTTTGCAATTGAATAAATAAACATAAAAAATAAATAAAAAATGAAGGAGTTATATATACTCGTATATATTTTTGGTATTAGTTAATCAATCGGGAACTGTTTTTTGTTAAGACAGGTGGATCTTCTTTATGCAAATTCTCTCTTAATTGATTTTTACGCTTTCATTATTACTTTCATTTATTGTTGGTAAGAGAAGTGGTTATTACAAATAGGTACATGTGTGTGTGGGGAGGTGGGGTGGGGCTGTATGTAGTGAGCATAACTCAAAAACGGAAAATCGAGGAAGTTCAGACTTGCTATTTCGTGTAGGTTCTATCAGGGGGACCCGAAAATAAGATTTGGTCAAAATCTATCAACCGGAAGTAGTATAAAGCTGAAAAGATATTTTAGTTTTTGCCATTCCCTCAAACGATAAAACGGCTTCAACAATAATAATGTCACATACAACTTCTTTTGAAATACTTTTGCAGTAAATCATTTCGGAGGGTTTTTTTTTGGATGAGGGGTGATGTTAAACTTCCTTTAAAATGCCATTTTCATATATTATTGGTCCTATTTTCAAGATCAGTGGTGGAAGATGGTGGATCAGTGGTGGAAGGGAGCAGTTAAGTGGTTATCCCACGCTGAGATCCTGGATTCAAGTCCAGCTGTGTTGCACTTAGATTTTTTTCTTCCTTGGAGCCATATAGCTTACAGTTCGGTGATGGATAGTGTTGTCTGTAACGAGTGAACACTGTCCTGAGGCCGGCATTGCACTGAGAAGGCTCCGGCCTTAGATGTTGAGATCAATGACCATAGATGTTGACGCTTCATAAATTAAAAAAAAAGGAAAAAGTGATTCCCAACCTGTGGTAGCCGTAGCCCGGGAGGGGGGGAAGCGACAGACCGCTTGGGAGAACGCAAAAACGGCAAAAAAGGGTTTCTTTTGCACCCATTCATTTATTCCATATCTACTGTATATTAATAACAAATTTTATCCATAAAAATATTTTAGGAATCAAATTAATAATGAAAACAATATATATTGTTATATTAAAAGTCTAAATATATTTATCTTCATTTGATAAATCAGATCAGATTTAAAAAAAAAAAAACTAGCATCCATGAAACACGTTCAAGGATCACACAAAATTATTAAGAGCTACATTGGACCGTTTTTCCATATAAGATGTATAACTATTATCTTAAAGTTGATAAATAATTATTGTACTTTCATTAAAAGTTAAGATGGGTAACATTTTTTTTATTATTATTTTCTATTTGTAAAAAAAGGAAACTGAAATTAATTTGTAAAGTAGAAAATAAAAGCCTATAAATGTCATTAGATTTATTTGATTATTTATCTAATCGATTTTTTAAACATTTGAATAGGACAAGAGGGTTTAAGGAATGGGTATGAAAACTCTAATCAAGTGATACGGGGGCCAAAAATGGTTGGGAAACACAGTTCTAGATAATATTAACCAGAATTGCCAGTGTTGCCGAAATTCCTAGTTTCAAGAAAATCGGTTGAAAATCGTGCATTACTTACTGACTGTAAAGGAAAGTAATGTCTTTATGATTGTTCGCCATTTTATTTATATCCATAAATGTAATAAAATTGAAAATAATTAATATTTAGTTAATAAGAATAATTTCTGTACAGTTTTGTAAAATAAAAGTATTGAATTAAATAAATAAATAATTTCGATAATTAATGAAAAAAGAGTTTTAAATAATAAAAATAATATTAACAAAAAGATCAACAGTTACAAACAATGTGCCAAATATTGTATGTATCTCAGGGAATGTATCTATGATTAAGAGTGAAATAAAGTGAATGATATTATTGAAAGTAATAAAAGTCCCTATCTTCTAGAAGTTTTCCATTATGCATGATATTAGAAGTAACCAGAGCAGTATAGATGGAGTAAAAGAAAGATTGCAAACGGGGTTCCTGTATCACAACGATTGTAAGACAATGTGGAGAGCCGTTCTAACAACGATGGTCTTACTATCTTTATACAGTGTAACCCAAAGATGAAACGACCAACCATACTGTGCCAAGTTTGATTGCAATAAATATTATAGCGGACATTTAACGAGAAATTATGTGAGAGGACCAAGGGCTGGGGCCAGGAAACAATAAGCAATAAATAAAAACAAGGGATAGCCCCGGATGAAGCACTAACCCCCCAAGAACTACCGGAGATATCACCTCTCTTGACCCTTACCAAATACCCATAGTTCTTTACTACCCTACTCATTACATCTTGGAACCTGAAAATTCTAGACCATTGAACGCCGGTTTTTCCAAACCTATTCCTTCTAGTCATATCCGGCAAAATGCTATGATAGGGTACAATCATTAAGTTGCCGATTTATCCCAGATCATGACTAGTGAAAGAGATGGGAGAAGCAATTAGATCTACCTTGGATTAAAGGGAATTTCTTCGGAGTTGTTATAATTATTTCTAAGAATTGAGGAAGACATAAAGTTAAATGATCTTCTCTTCCGATTATATCATTAAATTTACGTAAGCTTCATTGATGTTTATCAAATAAAATGTATGAAACAAACACCCTCTTTCTATAGTTAAAGTAAATAATTAGTTACATTAATACTTAAAAAAATGACATTATAATAAAATCTACAATATAATATTTACAATATTTTGATATTATAATATTTTAGTTTAATTTTTGTATTCGCCCAAAATATACCGGTCGCAAAGATTAATTATGAAGGCAAGGCCATTATCGAAGAAGATATTATAATATAATTATTTATTAGATGTATTAAATCCCCCCCCCCTCTCTATCTCCTTTTTACATCGGCCTATGTGTACGTCTTTTTATATCGATCCAATTTAAGTATACGGGGAACAACCAAGAACCAAGAAACTATAGTGTAGTTAAGTCAGGTTTTTAGAGCCACTACATTTGTTAACAAGTAAGGCGAAATCAAGGGAAAATAAGAATTTATAAAACTCTCAGATCTTCTAGATATCAGCAGCAAGCTTGAAACTTTAAAAGGGCAGGAGAGGAATCTGGGTGAAATAAGAAGAGGAAAGTATTTTAGATAATATTATAGTATTATGTAGACAAAAGATCAAATAGCAGAGTTGAAGGATTTGTAGGAATGAAGAACCTTACGTTAAATGTAAGTTCAAACAAAATGAAATGAAACAAAAAAGATAATTAATATCTCAATATTCAATATCAAAAATTCGACACGAATTCAAGCTTTCAGAGTCTAATGCCGAAATGAGAACTTGGAAGCATGGAGTTCCAGCAATATGGTGTATTAATATTTCAAGACCGAGGAGGGAATAATATAGGGCTAACTAAGGTTTTATGTCTCGTTAATCCTGGCAATTAGCCACAGCCTCAGGCAAAGCTAGTTGGTATAATTATATGGGCTAACGATATACCTAAAGTGCCCAAATTAAGACCAATAGGACTAACCGAATTGGTGGCAAGAATGGAGAGCTGAAAAAAGACTAAATTCGTTTGGGTATTTGGACTTTAGGGCAAAATAAGCAACGAGAAAATAATATCGTCATACTCTTTAGAATTCTTGAATGCTCTATTTTCCTTTAGTCACTGAAACCTGAAACCTGAAAGCACGAAAAGTTTAGAACTCATGATTGAAAACTGCAGGCCAGAGACAGGGGAAAATGTTTATCACTAAACTATTCGCCTAGATTCACTATAAACCACTATATACAAGGCCTTTGTCTATTGCGGTGGATTTTTTAAATGATAGTCCAGATTTATGATGCACATACAATACCATAGCCTTCAACATTTTTGTCAGAAAGTAGAGGCATAGTTATGTAAAGACTTTAGTACGAGGAAGAAAAACTAGCGCTTTATTCGTTTAGAAAACCCAGATTCCTAGGTCTGATAAAACAGACAACCGTCTGCTTTATAATGTGCAAAGTAGTGCCCTGATAGTCTCCTCTGGATCTGCGAATCACAGCACCAAAAGGAGAAGAAGGATCAAGCACAAAGTTGAACGACCTACAGCCAAACGGAGCCTACTGTATTGGCGTAACTTATTATTCAAGTCTTATCTTAGGACTTCTAAATGTAAATTTTGGTAGGGTAGATTCTCTCCTCTCTTTGCCGTTAACCCTTCTTGAGATAATTCTCTTATACTTTTTACGTCCATAGAAAGTTTTCTTCAGTTGGTATTCTTTTAATAAGATATTTATTTGTTAAGTGGAAATCCGATTAATTACTATAATTTTTGTCTAACCAAAAAAAAAAAAAAAAATGGTGTGAAACACTCACACAACTTTCTCTTACTCCAGTACTCAAAATTGAGATTGACAAATTTTATAGTTAGTGTACCAAATTTAATGATATTCGTCGAAAAGTGAAAACACTGTCCAGTAAAACTGTCCGGTTTACTAATTTCCTTGAAACTCGGATTTTGGGTCATATATTAATTTCTAGTTATTTCAATTTGGATGACAGAATTGATAATCAACTGTGATAGCATTTTAAAGAAAAACATAACCCCCCTCCCCCAAAAGTCCCCTTAAATGAATTTATCAGGGGAAAAGTTTCAAATAAAAGTTGTAGCTCTTTATATGTATAGTTAACAACGCTGGTTTAAAGAAAATCATTGAAGCCATTTTCGAGAAAATACCAGAAAACTGAAAATTATATGTCAGTAAAAACGCACTTCCGGTTATCTATTTTTTTTCAAACTCGGAATTTCAACAGCATATTTAATTCTAATTAACATTATTTAGATGACAGAATTGTCTAATATACTGAAACAGCAGTTAAGATGAAAACCTAACCCCACCCCTCCCCAGAAGTGCCCTTAAATGAATTTTCCTGGAGAAATGTTTCAAATAAAAGTTGTAGCTCTTTGTATGTGTAGTTGATATAGCAAGTTTAAAGAAAATCTTCGGAGCCATTTTTGAGAAAATTCCAAAAACGTAAAAAAAACAACTAGTAAAGTGGTACGTCCGGTTGAGGAATATGACACATAACGCACCGTCAGATCCCATGGTGATACCTAAACGTAATATCAAGTTTGAACTTTCTACGATTTTTCGTTTTTGAGCTATGCTGTTCACATACATACACACACACACACACACACACACCATTCGCTAAAAACCACTTTTTTGGACTCAGGGGACCTCAAAACGGATATTTCCGGTGAAAACTCGATATCGAAAATTTGACACGATTACAATACTTCCTCTTACTAGGAGTAAGAGAAAGTAAAAAATATTTGCAAAATATATATTACAAATAATTTAGGTCAATTACTAAATTAAAAATGACAATTATACATTTATTTCTCATTCTGATTTCCTTTCCTAAAATAAATTCAAAAAAATTGCCGTACAAAATTCGATTAATATCCCGATTGATAACGATAATTGTTTGATAACTATGAATGAAGTGTTCTCAATTCTTTGCATGTTATTTTAATAGAAAAGAAATTTCCCAGACTTTTTTTAAATTTTTGAAAAATAGGAATTGTTTAAACATGTTTACTTTCTTTTACTTCGGGAAAAAGGTAATATTATGATCGTGTCAAAGAATTTCGAAATTGTTTTGTCTCCATAGGTGCAACTTTTGAAGTTATCTGATTACGAAACTTGTTTTTAAAAATTGGGGCATGTGTGTGTGTGTAAAAAAATAGAAAATCATAGAAAGCTAAAACTTGATTTATTGTTTTTGAAAAACTACTAAGAGGACGCGACAAAATAATAGTTTTGGTCAAAATCGGTCGTCAACTTGGCACATTATCTGAGTTATCAAAAAAGCTACAGTATTTGTTTTTTTTAACTATTTTTCCGGGGAAATTTATTTTATTGGGATTAAAGGGTTTTCTCTAGAGTTATTTGTTAGTTATCATCATTATTAATATTATTATTTTATGTGTACGAACTTTTTGCATTAATTTTATCTGTTTATTTATTTCATATATTTATTGTTTATTAATTACATATATATATGTACTTTTTTCTCTATTATTATCTTTTGCAATGTTTAGTTTTTCTAAAAGAAATCTTTTGTACTTTTATTTTTTGACGACGAAAACGACAATATGTATTTGTCGAAACGTTGGTAAAGTTGTAGTTTTATTTTTTTTTCAAGACCGAACCTCACTCATTTCTAATCTGCCATTATTGATGTCAATAACCATATATTTTTTTGGCTAGATTAGTTCAAGCGTAACGGTTATTAAATATTTCGAAAGCACACTATATCACTCACCTCCAAAAAAATTCCGGCCACTTGAAAAATTTACTATTTCTATGTATAGTTTTTAATTTTTTAAATAATTTTTATCGTTCGTAACGTTAATAGGTTTACGGATTTTCAAAATAAAACAATTAAATAGGAATATATAGGATATTTAAAATAATTAATTTAAACAAAAGTGAATCTGGAAATTTTTATTTACCTGTTTTTTTTTTTAAATTTTACATTATTTTTGAGTGGGACGGTGCTAATACTGAGTATTACCTCCTCTTACCTCTATCACAGCTTCTAGGAGTCTCGCCATGGTCCAATTCAAGCGGGAAATTTCGTTTTGTGAGATTAGAGCCCATTCGTAGCTTCTGAAGCGACTCAGGAAGGATTCTCCGATCTCTTATCCGTCTTTCTTAGCGTATCACACAGATGCTGTATGGGATTGATGTCAGGGGAACGGGCAAGCCAGTTTAGGAAATCAACATTATGGTTATTAAGAAAGGCCTGTACTATATGGACTGTGTGTATGGGCGAGCGTTATCGTGCTTTAGCACACACTCTTCATCTATCTCCGGCATGATAGGGACCACATGTTCTTGCAGTACATCTGTCAAATACGGAGCAGCAGTCACAGAACCTCCACGAATGATCACTTACTTCGCCAACCTTTGTAAACTGATACCTGCCCAAACCATCAGAGAACCTCGTTGGAAAGGTTTAGTGAGAACAAAATTACACTGTCCAGTTCTCTCACCTCTTCTCCTCACACTCGTACACGGCCGACTGGAGCCCTTAAGGCAAATCGGGACCCGTCAGTAAACAATATACTTGCCCACTGCTCGATAGACCAATTGATGTAGTGCCGAGAAAACTGAAGGCGAGAAACTCGATGCTCCTTGGTTTGTTCTGGCCTTCTTGCAATGCGAAAAGCCATCAACCTTGCTCATTGGTGAGAAACTCGATGCTCCCTGGTTTGTTATGGCCTTCTTGCAAGGCGAAAAGCCATCAACCTTGCTCATTCAATCTCCTTCGAGCTGTTCTCTCAGAAATTTGAGCACATCGAGCTCTTAGAGCCGATGAATTATTTCAACAGCTTTTAGATGGCGATTTCGTAAAACTCATTGTCAAAAAAAACGGTCGCCCAGCAGTCCAGTGGCCCTTGGACTCCCTCAGTCTGGCCTTCTTGAGTATGAGCCTGTTTCTCTGTAACGCTGCAATGCATCTCACAGACCTTGGTAGAGAACACCAACAGCAATGGCTGCATATCAGTATGGAGCGGCCGTCATCTATAAATGCTACAGCACGTGCGACATGCTCGGCACTAAGGGGCATTTTGAAATTCGAATTTTTAATTTTAATTTTCTTCGTCAAGGGACAAGCTAAAATGAAGTTATGGCAGATAAAAATCAATTTGAACTGATAAAAATAAACAAATTGATTATAAATGAATACATAGTAAACTTATTTAATACCACAAGTATAATGTACAAAGTCCAATTTACTCTAAAAATGTTAACAATTAATTGCCAAAACAAGGATAACTGGTGAAAACAGACCAGACAATATTATATTATTTATTAAATGTAATTTTTTGCCGGTGAGTCGTATATTTATAAATATGCACCAAATGAAAATACTTAGCCCCAAGATTTTTATTTCTTCCTTACAGAGATTCATTTAAATATGGATGAGTAACTTCATGTTGTTTTCATTTACGGTATTGGTTGAATTATTCATACGAAATAGAAATATTAATCATTAAACCATATCTGTATAATTACTAGAAAGTATTAGAAAAATCATTCATTCATTAATAAAAGAATACTATTGAAGAAATGGAAGCGAAATTTACTTCTTCCTTTATAATTTACATCTTCATATCAAATATTATTATTGCTATGGTACATTGACCTTCGATTAACTTTTATATCGTTGTAAAAATTCAACTACATATACTATATAATTGATAGTATTCTTGTTTTGAATAATTATGGAGCACGAATTGAAACAATTAAGTTAGAATAATTGAGTAATGCACGTGTCTCCTCTTGAGGCATCCGCACAGGTGTTCTATAGAAGAATAGGCAGACAGACACTCCCACACATATTTTCTTCAGAGCAATCTCCTACAAGTTATATATACAATAATGTAATAAACCCTTTCATTGCGCTCACACATCACAATTAGTCTAATTACGTATTATTTATTATCTCATTATAGTTTACTAATTTTAAGGTTCAAACCAATTTAAGTGTTCCGTGTATTGTTATCCAAAAGAATTTTTTTTTACAAACATTACATCTAATATTAATCCAGAAATAATTATTGTACATTTTACAAGATATTGTTTGATTGTGTTTGATTATATTAGTGAAAACATTTCTAAACAACAATTTGTTTTAGTTGCTTGGTTTTTCCTATTTAAGAAGTAGATTTTTCAAAAATAAAAACTTCTTTCTAAAAACTCTTTATGTATTCAATTGTAAGTTTTCACTCTAATGTCACCACCGGTACGGATTTTCCAATGCGCAAGAGTGCTTTTAACAAGTTCAGCATACTATTTGTCACGATCAGAACCTTGGCACTGATGAAGAACGAACTGAGCGTTGATCCAAATATTGGTGAATTGCTCGCTAGCGGTATGCTAACATTACATTATTATGTGTTTACTTTGATGGAAAGGAGATCTCCATATATATATTGCTTTAATCCAAATTTAGCTTTCTAATAAGTCATTTTCTAATAAGGATGTCAAAGATGAAAGCCTTTATAGTAAATTGCAATTAGTCCTTCAATTATTTAATAAATTATTATTATTATTATCAGAACGGGTGCCCGAAAGGCGCGGGACCTAAGCCTATGTGGCTCTTATCCCCCCGATACCCCCCGTAACCCCTTAATTAATCTCCCCCGGTAACTTGCCGGTTAATCTACAATATCTCAAGATATTCCCAAACTCCAACTCGCCCAGGCAAGCCTGCGAGAATGGTGTCCTCCCAAATATACGAAACCTAGTTCCAGCGAAACGGGGACACTGACATAAGTACGGATACGCCGTTTCCCTAACTCCGTCATCACAATTCTGACAAATGGGACTCCGCGTCTTCCCTATGTTGAACAAGTGACTGTGCACCCAAGTGTGTCCAGTCACTATTCCTACCGAGGTCCTCCAAACCCGTCCTACTAAGAGACAGGAGATACTCCGAGATTCCCTGCTTGCTTGCCTTAATAAATCTTTTAGCTTGGAGGCACCCCTGCGGGTCCCCCCAGCGTTTCTCCAAAGCTCTCGTCTCCCAAAGTCTAATCTGTTTGTCGCGAAACGTCTTTGTAACGGCCAGGGCTGGTTCAGGACCATAAAATGGTAATGACGATCCCTCCCTGGCCAGCCGATCCGCCCTCTCATTGCCCTCTATTCCCGCATGTCCGGGTATCCAATAGAGATGCACCTTACCCCTCCGAGCCAAAGCGTTAAGCCTTCTCCTACATTCTCCCACTAATTTCGAACTCCACCACGGCTTACTCAAAGCCCTTAGTGCGGCTTGACTATCAGAGAAGATCCGCACTTCCTTAAACTCTCCTAGCCACTCCCCCACAAGGTGGCAGCATTCAATGATGCCCACCACCTCAGACTGGAAAACAGTGGCCAAACCACCTAAGGCCACCGAACTCCCTCTATCCAACTCTGAAACCATGCTCCCGCCCCCGACAGGCCAGTGCCCTCCTGCCTAGAGCTAATAAATTAAGATAGACAGAATGAATTAGATAGAGGAAGCCCCCCTCTTCATGAGGTCCAGAACCTTACCCATCAGTCCTTCTTGGAGTACGATTTCCTCCGGTCTCAAGTGCCGAAGATCTTGTACCGCAATCTGCCGATTGCAACGCAGGTGAGAGGCCGTTTCCTCCTCCTCCTGACACAGTCTGCACAAGGGCTCTAAATCCACCAGTCCCACCGTGCAGATGTTTCTTGAACCTACCATGCCCGGATAACGGGCCCGTTATCAGAGAAATCTGACACCTGCTTAGACCCAGGGTGTCTCTGGTTCTTCTTCTACACAGCTCTAGCATGACCATTTTGCCGTGATTTGCCCAGTACTTAGCCGCCAGTGGCGATTATGCTCTCTCCGAGAAACGCCCTCGCCATGCTTTTGGCTATTCCCAGAACAGGTTCCGGCCCACAGAAGGGAGTATTCGCCACTATGGTCTGCGACGATGAAGAGAATCACCGCCGGTTTAAGTAAGACTTCAGACAAAGAAATCGTTCCGTTGAGCTTTATAAAAAAATCTAAGTTTAGCCATACACAAAGGGTACAATCACACATATTTATCTTACTGCAATTACTAAGATCTAATTGATATATTATTCGATGTGGTAGTTGGTTCCACAGAGCTGGAAAGCTCTTTCGGGCGAACGCCCGAAACCGGTCGATGACCACAAAATGAAGCAGGCTATCACGGAAAATGTCTCTGATATATTATTCAATAGGTTTTAATTTTGAACGATAAAAGTATTTATTTCATTGAAAAGTAATTTGATTATTTTATTTAATTTATCTGAACTGATTTTTACTTTTCTTAATGCTATAAGAGGATGTATATATACTGTGGTCATGCAAATTTTCGAACTTGAGTTTTGACGCCCCCCTGTGTAGGGAGTGTATGAGTGTGTGAACAAAATATCCCAGAATCGAAATATCGCAACAAACTCGAAATTGGTAAACCTTTGACGTTTCGCTTAAAATCCATCTACCAGAAGCGCTACTTTACTGAATGGTTTTCTTATATTTTTCACGATTTTTCTCAAAAACTGTTGCAACGATTTTCTTTAAACACCGTCGAATATTAACTAAAGAAATAAATGCATGTGGATGGGTCCGCAATGTTGGATAACATCTGGTATTTTATCCCATATTCCTTTCTGTTCCTGACCGGTTTCGGATTTTCATCCATCGTCAGAACAAATTCACCAAGTTCGTGTAGAGTGTTCACTTGAAAGTATTGTTTCATTAACAGAACTCACACTTGTTGTTTTGTTGATTGTATTCGGATAAAATACCAGATGCTTATTATCTTTATTTGTAAAATTTTGTCGTGAAAATTTATTTTTTGGATTTTTCTGTGGTGGGGAGCGGTAACGTTAAGCTTTCCTTAAAAAATATCACTTCAGTACAATATACGATATTCCACTATCTATATAATGACATATATTAGAAGCATTCATTAAATTCTAAATCGAAAAAAAAAAATCGGTTAACCATAAGTTTAAAATTGGTTTTTGTATTTTTTTTGGACTTTTCTCAAAAACGTTACGAACGGTTTTCTTTAAATCTGAGAATTAGCTGCACAAATAAAAACGTATCGTTTTTATTTAAAACTGTTTTTATAAAAGATGTTCGATAAAATCATTTCCAAAGTCACAATCTTGTGCCATCTTGTTTATGGCAAGCTTTGCTTTTATTGCTAAATGTTTGTAAATATTGCAATTTGAAAGTACAAAAATTGTCAATTTAATTGCTGTAAGAGAAATTTGTTAGTGTAAGACACCAGATTTTTGTTATTGAAAAACAGATTTAATTAAATGACTGAAAGATGCTGAATAAAGACCAATATATAAATCTCGTCCTGGCAATTATCAGATAATATAATTTTTCACAAGTAGATCCTTTATTTTTCATCGGGTTAATTTTATACGCATTATCCTAAATTTCATAAATTTTACTTAGTTTTTTTGCACTATGAACATTTGTTATATTGTACTATTACTTTCTCTTACTCCTAGTAAGAGGAAGTATTGTAATCGTATCAAATTTTCGATATCGAGTTATCACCGGAAATATCCCTTTTGAGGTCCCCTGAGTCCAAAAAAGTGGTTTTTAGCAAATGGTGTGTGTGTATGTATGTATGTGAACAGCATAGCTCAAAAATGAAAAACCATAGAAAGTTGAAACTTGATATTCCGTTAGGTATCACCATGGGATCTGACAGTCCGTTATCTGTCAAAATTCCTCAACCGGAAGTACCACTATAGTGGTTGTTTTTGTGATTTTCTCAAAAAATGGCTCCGACGATTTTCTTTAAACTTGTTGTATCAACTACACATACAAAGACACATTTATTAGAAACATTTCTCCGGGAAAATTCATTTAAGGGCAGTTATACGGGAGGGGTGGGGTTAGGTTTTCATCTAAACTGCTATTTCAGTTTATTAGACAATTCTGCCTTCTTAATAATGTTAATTAGAATTAAATATGTTGTTGGAATTCCCAGTTTGAAAAAATCGGATAACCAGAAGTGCGTTTATTTTAACACTTTACTAAATGATTTTTTCCCTTTTTCTCGATTTTCTCAAAAATGGCTCCGACGACTAGAAAGAAACTTCGTATACAAACTAAACATGCAATGATCTACATTTTCTATTTGAAACATTTCTCTGGCAAAATTCATTTAATGGCACTTTTATAGGAGGGCTGGGGTTACAGCTTCCTCTAAATTGCTATCATAGTTGATTATACAATTCCATCATACAAACAGAATTAATTAGGAATAAATAGATGGCCAAAATTCCGAGTTTTAAGAAAATTAGTAAACCGGAAGTGCGCTTTTACTGAACTGTTTTTTCAATTTTCGACGAATTTCGTTAATTTGGTCCACAAACTGTAACATTTGTCAATTATAATTTTGAGAACTGGAGTAAGAGTACGTTGTGTGAGTGTTTCACACCAGATTTTTTTTGTTATAATCTTTTTGTTGTATATGGAGTATATTTATATGCTGAAATATTATGTTAATGTAGCATATTAAAATGTTATGTTAATGAGACACTAGAGATGTAGAGAGTAAAATATTAAAATATACAGCATATAACAAATGTTCGAAATGCATAACTAAGTTAAATTTGAGAATTCTGTGAAATGTAGGATACTTAGTTTTAATAGCTAAACGGCAGTTAAGTTGTGATACCTAACCGGCTCCCCCATTGCCAAAGATTTCTAGAAGCTTTGACGCCATTTAACTCCGCCTCCCCAAGTTTAACAACTAAGTTGCCGAGCTGTACTTATCAGTAAACTGTGTACCTATTTGTTTAAATCAAAGATTCAGATAGATAGATAAAAAATACTTAATTACAAAAATACAAAAGTATGTACAATAATTATATCTAGAAGTTCCAATGTACATTAAGTAGATCGATTTTGGTGTGAGTCAGTTGCAAGACTTAGGAATTTGTTCTTGGTTATCTGAAGTCTTTTGATGTTACTAGGTTCCAGGCGGAGGAAGCGCAAAGTATCATCGGCCTGATGACTACTTTGTACAGTAAGAGTTTGTTTTGTGTAGTCATTTTTGTGGAGTCGCGTGACAGTAACGGGAAGAGTAACCTTTTAGTCATTTTTCCAGAATTCACTTTGTTCTGTGCGTGGGTCATGAAGTTCTATTTGTTGTCCAGAGTTATTCCGAGGTACTTGACGTTGTTAGTCAGAGATCAAAGATTCAAGTGAAGGCAATCAACATAAAATTATTTATCACTTTTACTATATCTGAAATTAAGTCTAGTTTATATATTCCATGTTCCTTGTTACTTTTAATTTCTATAAATCCATTGCCAAAGAGTAGTTGGATCCAACTCTGGTGATTCACTTCTTTGAGTCTACGAATAGTTGAGGGCCAGAGTTTAATAAAACTAAATTGTGCATCCTTAGCTCCTTAGTATAGTAGAGTATACTTACTATATATATATTCTCTTGGACCGCTTACAATTCTAGTAAGGACAAATAAGTACCAATATGTTAGCTGTGGTGAAATTGAAACAAGGCGCCAGTCTTATAAAAATCTCCAACTCCTGTAGCTAATAGCCAGACATGTAATGTTTATTTGAAAGAGGGAGTTAAAACCTTAGAAAACTTATGTTGTATATTCCCCTTTACTTCAAGTTCTGATGATACCAGTGGAATTGGTTGGTGCTGGCTGTAACATCACTGACAGAGAGGAGAAAGGTTGGATTAGTAGAGAACTGTACTGGCTGGGGCCGGGTAGTGATCGTCATTAGCCACTGAGGTTTGCCTGGAAGGTCTGTGTACTGGTGTGTTCAGATTCTCTACTAAAGGACATTCAGCTTCAATGACCCTGGCTGGTCTTCATTTATTGTAAGGGTTTTCTACTTCTGGTTTTCCCCCCCTCCCACCAGTAATAATGTTTTTGTTTCTACACTAAACATTTGAGGGGAAAGTTTTATAAATAAATTCCAGGCGTTAATGTTAAAAGGAATTCTGCAAAAATCTGGTGTGGGAAATATTTCCAGAGGAGTAAATATTTTGTGCAATTTGAAGTATCCTTGATATTGTACATTTCTTTTGCTGAATTAATCAACTTAAGTGTAATATTAAGAGATGAAAAAAAAAAAATCTCCATTAACCAGAAGTGCAACTTAAGTTAGTTTTTCACAGATTTTTAGCAATTTTCTTGAAAACTTCACTAAAGATTTTCTTTAAACTTTATACGGTATTTGCAGACATGAAACCACCCACTTTTTTCAAGAAAATTAATTTTTGGAGGGCCCTTGAAGGTTGCAAAGTTAAGCGTTCCATTTCTGCACTTCAGTATAATGTATGGTACTGTTGGATTTCCAATATGTAAAGAGAACCAGTTAACCAGAAATACGATTCAATACCATAAATTTCTGTTTTTTGGGGAGAATTTTCTCGAAAATGGGTCTAACGATTTTATTTAATTTAAACTGAGAACGCTGTAGAAAAAAAAACGCTGTGGATAATTCTCAGATATAAACCTACAAATATTATTTAGTTTTTGTTTTTCCACAAAAATTGATTTTATGGTGGTTAGGGAATCTATAACATTAGATTTCAAGTGTTATTTGGGTATGATGGAGGCGCTGTTATAAGCAGCAATATCTTCTGTTATTAAGCTTTATATATCACAAGATTAATGTTTAGGTATTCTAACGGTAATTAATAATGCTGAAAGCTGTTACTAACCCAGCGTAGATATTACTTTTTACTTTCTCTTATTCCTAATAAGAGGAAATATTGTAATCGTGTCAAATTTTCGATATCGAGTTTTCACCGGAAATATCCGTTTTGAGGTCCCCTGAGTCCAAAAAAGCGGTTTTTAGCAAATGGTCTTTGTGTATGTGAACAGCAAAGCTAAAAAACGAAAAACTATAGAAAGTTGATATTACGTTTAGGTATGACCATGGGATCTGACGATGCGTTATCTGTTAAAATTCCTCAACCGGAAGTACCACTTTACTAGTTCGTGTTTTTACGTTTTTGGGATTTTCTCAAAAATGGCTTGGACGATTTTCTTTAAACTTGTTATATCAACTACACATACAAAGAGCTACAACTTTTGTTTAAAACATTTCTCTGGGAAAATTCATTAAGTGCACTTTTAGGGGAGGGGTGGGGTTGCAGCTTCTTCTAAAGTGCTTGTCATACTTGATTATATAATTCTATCATCCAAACAAAACTAATTAGAAATAAATAGATGGCCGAAATTCCAAGTCCTAAGAAAATTAGTAAGCCGGAAGTGCGCATTTACTGAACAGTTTTGTTAGTTTTCGACGAATTTCGTTTTATTTGGTACATTTGTGAATTATAATTTTGAAAACAGGATTAAGAGAAAGTTGTGTGAGTGTTTCACACCAGATTTTTTTTTAAATTGGCATTCTTTCAGGCTTCTTCAATTCATTGTATTAAACTTGATTGTTCACGATAGTCTACTACATATGTTTGTGCATGATCCCTAATCTACTAACATGATGGTTTATTCAGACAAATAACCATGACAGGTTCATGGCATCCTGCAAAATATGATACTTTAGTATTATACTAAACATCATTGTTCGTTCACAATTGCCTACTAAACATGATTGTTCACAATTTCTACTAAACATGATGTTCATGACAGTCTACTAAACATGATTGTTTAGTTTAATATTATACTAAACATGATTGTTCACGGCAATGTATTAAATAAGATATTCTCGCCACTACACATTTTTGTTCACACCGATTGTTTGATCTGAACATTTGTTCACACTTGAACTTTAAGCAAATTGATTTTGTAGTTTTTCCTGCCAATCCTGGAAGTGATCCTGTTATTGATCGGTAGGATATCCGTTGTGGATAGCAAAAATTCAGAAAACCTTTCAAGAAATTGCTTATAGGTTGGTCTCCGGCAGAGCTTGCATATTTGGCTAAATCCATTTCTTGTTTTGGAGTCACCCTTCAGCAACAGAAGTGAATACCTTCAATTAGATCTTGTTTTTATGTTGTAAAAATCGGCTTATATTGTCATGTTAAAAAGCCTTCCTACACTAGTGATAGACGAATACCCTTAAACGAGTCAAGGAATATAAAGAAAGAAATAACCATCCGCTAGAAAATGAAGAACAGTATTTCATTTCAGAAAGAATGCTTAAAGTTAAAGCAAGAACGTATTAGCGAAAGAGCAGGAGATGAAGAATCCCCAAGATCAAATTCTTAGATAGTAGGTGAAGAGCAAGGGGATGGTAGCATTTGAAGTGGTACACGTGGCTACAGATAAGAGTTTCCCCCTTCTTTATAAAGAGAGAGTAAACAGTAAAAGTGGCATACACCAAGAACTCAAAACCCTAAACCATGCACACATATACAAACACACACACATCAAAACATGGAAAGAAATCCTCCTATACGAGCTACCAATAACTTGTCACCAAGACTCCCCTACTTACTACCTACTCTTCTTTCTATATATCCACATGACCATCACTGTTAGCCTTCTTCACCTGATAAATCAATTATGGACTCCTATCACACTTGTATATATGTGCGTGAGGGGAAATGGAAGTACTTTATCTCTGGTGATTAAGTTAGAAACTAGCCACGCCTTAACTCGTAAAACTGTTCGTCCAAAAACATTAAAGTACTTGGGCACCCACAATAAACCGCTTGTGAATGTAGTTATGTTGCATTATCGGTCCAAGCGATAAATGTATAAATTGTACACTTTCAAGAAGTTACCAATATTTCCTAATGTTTCAATTGTTTCTTAAACAGAATTCAGAATTTATTTCGCAATACTTGTTTAATAAAAGCTGTTTTTGCATAATTAATTTGATTTTCAACACTTTCTTTGTTCACTTTCTATTATTTGGTGCGACTAAATAATAGTGGCCACTAAATACGTGCAGTGCTATTGAAAATAAAACTTTTAACATATCTATTGGACTATTGATAGAAAATTGGACTTAATCATAAAATGTTTCCATCTCTCTCATGAAAAGAAAATGAAATCTGGCGTATGATACTCGGCATCACTTTCGCTTCTAAGAATTAATAAACAAATTATATTTTCGAGAAAATTGTACTTCCGGTTGAGAAGGATTTTGATAGAAACATTCGTGGCTTATTCCAAATAGCAATCCTGTTTGTTTGTTGCTCTTTTTTTTTTCATTTTTTTATATAGTTTGTCACTAAAAACATACATTTTTTACATAGAAGGTCTCAAAACACGTATTTCCGGTGAAGATTCAATTTCGAAAATTTGACGCGATAGAAATATTTCCTGATAACAATTGTATGAAGAAGTCAAAAAATAAATAAATTATCTGAATCCGCGGTCTCAAGTTCTTTCCCCTTACAGCATTCTGGAACTTCTAATTGAAATGTTTATCGTTGTTCTAACTTACAGTGTTCATATACATTTAATTATCTTTAATTGGTATAAGTACCTATCACTTAGCGCCAACCTAACGTGACAGCCTTTCGAACTACGTAAATCGGATAGGCCCGTGTAAGTTTAGTAAAAATTTAAAAATCAAGAGAAAAATCTATGATCGGGTTTCGAGAAGGTAACAAACGATTTACGAATTTTGCCAAAACTGTAATGACGAAAATGTTATCACACCACACAACGGCGCCTCTATCATTACTTCTTATCTTTACCACAGTACAGCGCCATTGATGTTATTACTGTGCAATTAACAAGCCTGTGGAAATCTGGCACTATAGAATGTTTTGCCAGGGTCCAAGACCAGGGTTCAAAGACAGGCTTCCACTTACAAAAAAAAAGTGGAGGTCTATGTAATTCCTTGCAGCCGTAGGGAAAAATACTTCGTCCAGACTAAAAGATTATCCACATCACGCTTTAAAGAACATATTCAAGAACATAACAAAATGGAAAACCTTGCAGAAAATAAAGCCATGCCCACCATCTACAGTCAAGATGGCGGCGGAAAGAGCCACGCCCTTCTCTGCCAAGGTTCATTGGCTCCATTAGCTTTCAAGGTGTAACGACCCTAAAGAGAGGCTCATTAAAGTATGGGCGAAACGTCGGTTTCTACCAAACCACTGGCGCGGGGTCACTACCCGGAAACTCAAGTGTTATGCAACAACATGTGACGTTAATCCATAAAAATCGAAGAAATCATAAATTTATTTACCATTCTTTAATATTTTAAAGTACCTCACTGTTATTAAGAGAAAGTTGCTTCTAGACAATTCAGAAACTATCTAAATTAGATTTCATATATTTTGCTATTTATTGTACCGCATTAAATGAAGTCCTACACACTCTTATACCGACTGATTCTACGTTTATAAGATTTCTAAGACTTCCTAACAGTTTGCGACAGTTACTTTATAACAATTACTAGATCTCTATGAAGCATTATAGTTGAAGCATATACGAATAAATTTTCTTGTCTTCTCTTTATATTTCCTTTGTTTTCTTAATTTATTCAACGCCCACCAATTGTAACTCAGCAACCATCTTCATTTAGGATCACTTTTTAAAGATGTGCTTTGCGTATAATCTAGAAAATGTTTTCCGATTAGATGACTTGCCTTAGTTTTATTTTGTCTTTGGCTCTAAATATTTTAAAATTGTAGAAATTTACGGATATATTTTAGTTTTCACTAAAATTTTTATTTAAACAGCAAATGGTAACTACTTCTTTTTACACATGACAAGTATATTGTCATACACACACCTATTAAAGAAAATTATTAATTGTTCAAGAAAATCATTAGAGCCGTTTTCTAAAAAAAAAAATCTGGTGTGGAACACTCACACAACTTTCTCTTACTCCAGTTGTCCAAATTATAATTGACAGCTTTTATAGTTTGTGTACCAACTTTAATGAGATTCGTCGAAAACTGAAAACACTATTCAGTAAAAGCGCAGTTCCGATTTACTAATTTTCTTGAAACTCGGAATTTTGGCCATGTATTTATTTCTAATTAATTTTGTTTGGATGATACAATTGTATAATTAACTGTGATAGCATCAGAGACATTTTCCGTGCTAGCCTGCTTCATTTTGTGGTCATCGACCGGTTTCGGGCGTTCGCCCATCTTCAGGATGCGTTTTTCAGACAGTGTGACAACACAGACTTGCACAGAGCAAACTTAGTTTTCACACTCCGTGAAAAGTCTGTGTTGTCACACTGTCTGAAAAACGCATCCTGAAGATGGGCGAACGCCCGAAACCGGTCGATGACCACAAAATGAAGCAGGCTACCACGGAAAATGTCTCTGATGCTTTCCAGCTCTGCGGAACCAACCACCCCATGAACTGTGATAGCACTTTAGAGAAAAATATAAGCCCACCCCTCTCCAAAAAGTGCCCTTAAATAAATTTTTCCAGAGAAATGTTTCAAATAAAAATTGTAGATCATTGCATGTTTAGTTTATACGCCAAGTTTCAAGAAAATCGTCGGAGCCATTTTTGAGAAAATTGCGAAAAAGGGAAAAAAATCAGTCAGTAAAGTGGTAAAGTAAGCGCACTTCCGGTTATCCGTTTTTTTCAAACTCGGAATTTCAACAACATATTTAATTTTAATCAACATTATTTAGATGACAGAATTATCTAATAAACTGAAATAGCACTTTGATGAAAACCTAACCCCACCCCTCCCCCAAAAGTGTCCTTAAATGCATTTTCCTGGAGAAATGTTTCAAATAAAAGTTGTAGCTCTTTGTATATGTGGTTGATGTAGTAAGTTTAAAGAAAATCGTCGGAGCCATTTTTGAGAAAATCGCAAAAAAGTAAAAAAATCCAACTAGTAAAGTGGTACTTCCAGTTGAGGAATTTTGACAGATAACGTACAGTCAGATCCCATGGTGATCCCTAAACGGAATATCAAATTTCAACTTTCTTCGATTTTTCGTTTTTGAGCTATGCTGTTCACATACATACATACACACACACACGGAGACACACACAGACACACAGGCCATTCGCTAAAAACCACTTTTTTTGACTCAGGGAACCTCAAAACGGATATTTCCGGTGAAAACTCATATCAAAACTTGGACACGATTACAATACTTCCTCTTACTAGGAGTAAGAGAAAGTAAAAAGTGCGTAAAACTGAAAGAATTTTCATTAAAGTCGCAATTCCATGAAGTAATATTCACAAAAGTTTTCATTTTGATTACACTAAACGGAATTTATAAATAATATTTCAAACTTAACGTTATTTATGGTTTTTAGGTTGACGTGGTCATAAACAATACAAACATATATAATTTTTGAAAACCTTTTTTTTTCTGGGAAAAACCATATAATTTTTTCCGATGAAAACTCAATTTTACAGCAATAAGTGAAAGTAAAAAGGAAAATTCTTGACACTTGGTGATAAAAAAAAGAAGATATATGAAATGTTATAAGAAAAGTGTATGACAAGATAATGAAATTATGTTGTGCCCATTTCAGCAGAATAATAAAGATGGAAAATAATAGAAGTGACACATTAAGCTTTCGAATATTTTATGGATGTGCCACAATGTAATGAGCCAAAATCTTTATAGTATAAATATAATCATCATTCAATTAAGTATATAATAATCACTTAATTAATGAATTAAAGTAATTTATTAGCAGAATATCATTAATATTATTAAGCTGGTATAATTGAAGAATCCTTACATAGTGGTCAAATATAGGCCTCATGCAGCTTGTAAAAGCAAATATTCAGTAGCCCTTCTCATCTTCAGAAGAAATGAAAAATTGCTCTTATTTAAAACAAAGAGTTCTACTGCTAGCCATTAGTATGTTATTGGAATCGATATCCGGCCTTGACTTAGGATTTATTTAGTAATGTAATCGCTGACGACCTCCATCCGCAGCTAGCCCCTGCAATTGGTCCTTATATCAGCCTGAAGAAAATAATAGGCATTTACTTCGAATATATAGAAATTTATAAATAGAATTCCATAAATGCATGATTGACAATTTTCCAATGAAACAAATAACCATCTAAAATTTTGGAGCAAAATAGAAAAATAACTAACATTAAAATATAATTCTGGTTTAATTAATGAAGAAAAAGATTTTCATTTTGCCTTGAAATTTGGGACCTTTGATTGGAGTCTTCTTCTTTACATTCGCCAAACAAATCAATATGTTGTCACTAGGGTAGATCAGCACCAATATGAAATATGAAATAAAGAGCAGTCTAGAATGCGAGCTACCTAGAAAAAACATAATTTGATTTTGATAGATTTAAAATCATTGTTAGAGTAAACGGCAATAAAATAAGTCGCTCTATCTAGCCAAAAACGATAAACAAACCATAAGAAGATCGATAAAGAAGCCTTATATTGTTAATGGAAATATAATCAGTAATATAAAAATTAAATAATTTATTTTAATACAAAATTATATATTATTATGATAATCCAAAAAGCAATAGTTAATATTAAAAGTAATCAATTATACTTTTTTTTGTTAATTAGTGTACTATAATCAATTATGCTTATCTAGTCATCTATCTATCTATCTATCTCTCTATCAGTCTACAACTGCTTTTGTTGTAAGGATGGCTAAACCTGCTTACATCAGTTTTAACGCGCCTGTTGTATACATTATATTGTTTATTTTAGATTTTCAATAGTTTTCATCAAACGTTCTGATCAAATTTGATCATTCTTTCAAAAGTTCTGTATAATATTTCGACAACAAACTAACCATTATTACGTACATTAGTTTATTTAGTTGATCATTTATATAAATTACATGTAATGCATATATTTTAAAGAAGGTATTATCAATGTTGTTTTGTTAAATATAGACCTGAAGAAGGCCCAAAGAAAACGGCGAAACTCTCCGACTAAACAAGAATCTTTTTTTTTTCACTGATCTAATCCCAAATATAAGAAGAAATATAGTTTTTAAAATGAAAATAAAACTTAACTAGAAAAAAAATATGTCTCCTCTTACGCTCATACAAAACAAAAATTCTTCGGAGTTCTTTCCACCAAAAGCAGGCAGATGTACGTGTACATACGTACAATGTCTAACTTATTGAAACTTCCCAATATCCATTTGAATTTCAAACATTTTCTGATTGATTAAGAGTTATTTTTTATCTCTATATATTTGACTAAAAGGGATTTTTAATAACATGATATGAACAAAACCCATGGAGGGGGAAAAAAATGAATGTTGGAAAAACAATTAACTTAAAATGTTATAAATCGGTATAGACACTGGTGAGCCATAAGGACGCTGCTCCAGCCTTTTGTTAAATTTTTCGTAAATTGGCAAACTCTTTATTCATTTTGTTTATTCTTTATTTAAAAAATAACAAAGAAACAATTTTTGTGGAATATTTAAAGCAATAAATTTGTAAGTAATCTAGTAATAATTATTAAGACTATTCTGCGGCAATTCTTCTATAATAAATTGGCTTTGTAAACAAGCTAAATTATTAAAAGTTTTGTGTGAAATACGGCCTTTTTTTTTTGCCCGATGATGCGAGCTCTTTTTAAAAAATTTTACAACTCGATCACTGGAAATCTAATACACGTAAGTGATAAATGATTATTCGTTTCCTAAAGATTTCATCTCATTTTCAGACAATGGCTGCAAGGCATAATTTTGTATACTAACAGGAACAATACACAATTTTGTATGATGTTTAGTGTGTGGCGAGAGTGGTCTGCACTTAGGTCAAGTAGCTACCAAGTTACTAAATCATGTAACTAAATTTAGTAACTTGCATCATGTAAACATCTTCATTTAGTATTAGTGTAAGTTATAAATTTACTTAAAGCCAAAATAAACAGGTGTGGAAATATCTCCATCTAATAATGTGTATAAAGTTGAAACGAAACTGTTCCAGCATCTTTTAAGAAATATTGTGTATTCCAAAAATATTTCGCGTTGAAATGACGTGACAACCATTTCCAAATCCACAAACGTTTCCATTTACTATATTCACGTAAAATCACTTCCGACAATTTCCTACATAATTGTGTTACACTTTTTGTTTAATAGTAAATTAAGGGCAATTACATGACGATCAATTTTGTTTTGTCAACTTAACAATTCTGCTCATATCCTGAGTTTTTTTTTTAAGTGATGTGATTTAGTATAATTATGATATAATAACATATAACTATGACCATATGACATCATCATTTTTTTTTAAATTTCCTAAAACAGCTATAATACTCATTACTTCACTACACCTCAGTTTTTCTAACTCAGTTTTTCGAACCACTCATTTCCCAATATTTTGGAAATTTTCCACTTTAAAAATGATTCCCAAGCCCCAAAAACGCCCATAATCCTTTTTCTTACCGCCCGATAAGCCTCCTTTCCATTCTTGAAATGGTCCTTGAAAAACCCCTGATTAAACTTCTTTACCACATCCTAGAACCATTTAATATTATTCTTATTACCGATCTGGCTTCAGTCCGATTTTTCACTTCTCTATTCAAACATTCATTGCACGTGCACAAGTATCATCTTTTTAAACATTTAGCAAGCGATTGATAGGGTATGGCGCGAAGGTCTATGGTCTCAAGGATATCTTCCCAAATACCTTTTATCTCATCCTAAAATCGTACCTTACAGACAGATTTTTTCGACTCTATGAATGCACATCTTTCTCATTTACCCAGCCCACAAAGAAATTCCTCAAGGAAGTATTCTCGCACTTTTTCTGTATCTAATCCCAACATCTGACAATCCTAATCACCTACCACCTTAGTGGTAGGCTGAGACCGCAATTCTCTCCACGAACCTAGATCCTATCAAATCCTTCCGTGCTTTCTCAAATCTCATCTTATATTCCCCGAGTTCTGTTTTTTTTTTAAAACGGTAAATTAAAAAGTAAACATAGGCAAATGCGAATATGTAGTTTGAATTGTAGAATTATTCCTCCAATTTACCTCAATGGAGCATCCATTCTGCCTGCTGACCATGTGCGCTGCCTTGGACTATTCTTTGACAAGAGACTGATTTGGAACCCTTACACACGACTTAAGCGCTCTGAACAGAAAACACCTTTTAGACTTCTCTCCAATCTGATCGGTAACTGTTCAAAATTATCACCTTCAACAAAACACTCCTTTACATCTCTTTACTGAAACCACTATGGAACTGTATGGAATTAGCCTGAACCTCATCCAAACCATCCAATCCAAAATTCTCCGCCATATTACTGACCGTCCTTTTCAAAATTATCCTACCTTATCCTGCACACAGATCTCAATATTCCTTTCATCAACACTCTGGAAAATACCATTTATAAGAGATTCCATAATTAACCTCCTATCACACTCTAATCCTTTAATCCAAACCCTGACCTCTCATTCCACCCGTGAAACCCTCAACGAGGCTTAAATCCCCGTTGGCCCCCACCACATTTTAAATAACTCTTGGCAGTCATCATGACTACCAATCAAGTCATTGCAATCATCATATCAGCCTATATACTTATTGTAAAATTGTTTACAGTTGCAAAATTCAAATAATGATTGGGAGGATAAATATCCTAAATGTAATGAAGGTACACTCCAAACACTGTAATACTAAATTTAGCTACTTGTTTTAGCTATTTAAATTCGCCTATAAAAAAGTTTGCCAACTCTGCTCTAATATATTCTTAATTTTGAAAAGTAATTTTTGTGTAGTTCTTTTTAATAGTTTGTGTTTTTAACTTTCTCTAGGAACAAAAGCATAAGCGGATTATTAAAGTTCAATCTATGTTAATATTAACTTTTTGCGTCAAAAGATATTAAATTTCTTGGAAAATAACTGTTAAGAACTGCTTGCCTCATCGTTTTCTTAACAAAACTTGGCATGAAAAATGTACACACTGTTATGTCAGTACAAGTTGTCGCCTAAAGCATCCATAGTTGAATACTAAACAAGAAGTGGAGATAGTTAAACAACAAGCTGTTCAAGTGTTCAAGAGTTAGTCGTCCACGTCTCTTACAACTACATCTACATCTTACACACACACACATATATATAAATATGTGTGCATATGTGTGAGTGTGTGTTTTGTGAAGTTGTAAAATTAAATTGCCAACACCTCCATCACCTACACAGTCTCTCCCTTGTCTCGTGCTTTCTGCACCGTTATGAACAAGTTAGTTTTACTGTGAGGTGGTAAAGTGTTAACGTTGATGTGCGAGCTTTGAAAGGAGAGTGAGGAAACAATGACGTCACTAGTTTGATAGATGATCATATTTGATGCGCGTACATGTGTGAGTGAGTTGATGTCAAGTTAACAGCTGCCGTGTAGACCAAACTGATTAATGCGGCGGCCTGATCTCTTAGCCATACACTATACTAGTATGTGCTGCTGCACTATGTGACATCGTCTTTACTTACTACTACAAACTCTCCCTTCTGCTGCTTTACACTTCTAGCTTTACAAAACCATTTACTCTTTGAACTAGAGGGAGAACATTATTAAATTTGGTTATGGAGAACTAAAGGTGGAAGACATGTCATATTCTTGAAAAGATCAAGACCGACACTCGTATAAAATTAAATTTAAAAAGTACCTTTCAAAAAGCTTCGTTTTTTTATGTTATTAAGGAAACCTACTTCAGGTAAGTATATTTAAGATAAAAGTGACAAGCAATATGGAATTATGGAGAGATACTGTACACGGGGGGTGGGAACGAATTTTTCCCATGTGTTCCAGCCCTAATATAAATGCATCCTACACTGGATGTCTCAATAAAATATTCAAGTTCAAGTTCATGAACTTAACTTTCAACATGCGGTTAGCGTATTGGAAAAAAAAGGATAGCTATATATAAAAGAATCGGACATAATTTTTATTAATCCATTTCAAGCTTGATGATTTCGTATTTTACCTTTCTCTTACTATTAAAAGACAAAATTGCAATCGTATGAAGTTTTCACCCAAAAATGAGGACCGCTAGTGCGAATAAAACATTAGGGGAACAACAGCTTCTTAAGATAGATGATCTAAACCGTTATTAAACAATTGGATACTACTGAAATCGATTTGGAGTCCATATTGTGCATCCATCGGTATGGACTCAAATTGTGAGGTTCAGTCAAGCATTCTGTAATGTGATCGTGTGATGTGTATTTGTAGTAGCACGAGCGGTGTTGTAGTAAAAGGCTTGTAAGTATGTAAGTTTATGAGAGAATGAAGTATTAGTAATAATCAAGAAATCACACTGTTTTATAAATACATATATTATTCTTTAAGCAAGTATAAGTACATCAGTATCACAATTATAAATCAGAAGTGAATCTAGAATAAAGGCAAATATCTATCATTGGCACTGAGCGATTCCTGAAGTGTTCTGTTCTGGCTTTGGAAGCAGAATACTTCTGTATTGTTTGAAAGCAGAAGTGAGACTGTTCTTGTTAGAAGGTAGAGTACAGCCTGTTCGAAGGAATGTACTGCAGTTGGCCAAGTCGCATTGTATTAAATTTTGTGCCTTTGTTTCCCTACTAGCAATGACCACAATTTACAGTACCTGACTCTAAAATACACTCTTTTTGAAGGTAAATTCACAGCACTAAGATATTTATAAAATATTAAAATACAATTTTGGATACTATAAAATATTCTAAACTCTAAACTATTTATTTTCATTGCTTTCTTCCACTACAATTCCAATATTTATTGTTTCGAAACATTCAGTCAAAAATCCTACACCGAATGCTCCTTCATATTTCGTCTCCAATATAACTATTCACTCAGTTAATACAAGATTGTACAAGATTTAATCACGGCCTGAGACAAGAAATTTCATTCTCCGCTAACTTCTCACCTAATTCTCTAAATCAGTATGTCAGCTCTCACATTCATATCTTCTTGATAATATCGCTCGTCGTCCGAAACGGCGTTGACGGCGTTGGCTACGCGATTTACTGGTTGGTGGAATTTAGCAGTGACTTCAATGGAGAACAACCACTGGTGGTTGGTGACTCCTCTCATGTCATTATCAGTCATATTATTTACTCCTTACAGGAAAAATTGCACCTGCAGTTATAAATTTCAATAAAGCATTATTAAAAAAAAACCCGGTGTGAACTATTCACCTAATTACTCTTACTGTGAAATGGCAATTTTTTTTCACACTTACAATTCTTATTAGTGTTTAAAACCGTCGGCATTTTTATTGAGAAATCACAAAAAAAAAACTGAAAAAACCAGTTGAATAAAGACGCAATTTCTGTCATCCGATTTTCTTCAAACTCGAGATTTCGACAATATATTTATTTTAATTGATATTACTTAAATGATAGAATTGTGTAATAAGCTGAAATAGCACTTTAGATGAAAACCTAACCCCACTCCGCCTGTAAAAGTGCCCTTAAATTGATTTTTCCGAAGAAATATTTCAAATAAAAGTTATAGCTCTTTGTACATGTAGTTAATATTAAAAAAAAAGTTCAAAGAAAATCGTTTAGAGTCATTTAAAGAAAAAGAAAATAAAAACCCAATAACTTTAACAAAAATTAATTTTTCTAAGGATATTTTTGATATGGTTATGCCTATAATCAAGTGTCATATCGTAACTGGGGCTATGTACCGGCAGAGAGAGTTTGGGTGAACAGTGATGTTAGTCAGAAGTTTTGTTGGTCGGTTTTTTTATGTTGTCAGTAATTGTGGATGTGACAGTTAGTTCGTGAAGATGTCATATATGTGTGTAAGCGGGGCATGTCAGTAGCAAAAACGGAGAAATTTATTTTTTGACAATTTGGAGTTTGGAAAGGTTGCTCTTACATGTAAAACTCCAAGCTGAACAGGCATAAATGAGCATCGGATGGATTACAACTTTATAGAGGATTAAGAGAGCCGTTTAAAAAGAAAAATGTAAAAAAACTACTTTCAATAAAGTGCACTTCCGGTCATCCGATTTTCTTCAAACTCGCGATTTCGACAATATATTTAATTCCAATTAATATTATTTAAATGATGGAATTATGTAATAACTGGAATAGCACTATAGAGAAAACCGTAACCACATCCCTCCCCCAAAAGTGTCCTTAAATAAATTTTCCCGGAGAAATGTTTCAAATAAAAGTTGTAGCCCTTTGTATGTGCTTAGTTGATACATGAAATTCAAAGAAAATTGTTGGAACCGTTTTTGAGAAAATCGCAAAAACTGAAAAAAAAAAAACCATTCAGTAAAGTGGAACTTCCGGTTGATTGATTTTGCCCAAAATCTGCGTATAATGGGTGTGGTAGTTATAACTAAACGGAATACCAAGTTTGTCTTTCCGGCACCTTTCCATTTTTGAGATATTTTTTTTTACACACACACACACACATACAGACAGACTTTTTTTAATTACCACTTTTCATGGGACCTCAACACGTGTATTTCCGGTTAAAACTGAATTTTGAAAATCTGGCACAATCGTAATACTTCCTCTAATTGTAGTTAGAAAAAGTAATAATATTATTAGTACTGTAATGACATATCAGGGTCATAGCAATGTCAAAGTGGCTCCAGCCAGCCGCTATCTTCACAAAGGATGGCAGGAAGAAAGGATAATTTATAACTAGTGGCCCAGCCGGCCGCTGTCTTCAAGACAAGGACCGCGGCCAAACAAAAACCCTTTTCAATACAAGGGTCAATACATTACATCAAAGACAAACACCGATAAAGCTGGCCACTGACCTAAATGACATTGGTCACCGACCTGGCCAAGGTCGCACACTACGAGAGATGTCTTAGTGTGAGTTGTGAGTAATACTAATATAAACTTCACCCACTGGAGGAGGGGATCATTATATCAGTAGCTACAGTACATCAGTGTCACGAGTATCATTACATCAGTATTATCATTTACATCAGTATTATCATTTACATCAGTATATCATTATATCACTATAGCTTCAGTCTATCAGTATGTATGATTACAGTTTGAGAGCGCGTCCCTATACAAGGTTTAACTTATAATTATTTTCATAGTTGTGCATAATAGTTTATTTATTTTAATCATTTTAAATTATTTGTTGTTTATCTCCTATTTATTTCTAATTATTTCTTGTTAATAGTTACCAATTCTCACATTTAAATTATTGTAAAAATATAATCTATTTTTATAAATTCAGTGTTAGTAATTCAAGCAATAACTCTCTAAACTAACTTCCGCCTAATAAATCCCTCTTCAAGACATCTAACTTTATACCTCAGGAATCACGACAATTGATTCCACTACAGTACATTTTAACAGTTTTATCCAAATCTTGAAATTTATTTATATGAATCAGTTAGTAACACTGTATTTACTTTTATATCTAATTGTTACAATATGTCTACTTTGTAGACAAAATTATTTATTGCTTAAAGTTTTTTTCTCGTCGACAATGTTTTACTACAGACGTTCTTTTTGTTGCAAGATTCAGGAAAAAGTTTGTCATTCATAACTGTTCTTTGTTCTGTTTAAAAAGTAAAACAAATGGTGTATAAAATTTTTTGTTTTTTTGTTTTCTTTAGTGAGCGACGTGTTTATAAAGGGTTGAAAGAAATCTTTTGCTTTTCTCTACTACACTGGGTAATTGGTCATTTGCAAAAAATATGGCTCCAAACCCCTTATATTGGAAATGTAGGTGTGGTCACAAAGTCAAAAGCTCGTTTTAATTAAGAGAGCAAAATGGTCAAAAGGTTACGCTCGAATAAAAATAAAAGGCATTGGATCCTTTTTCTATGTCCATTATAAGCAAGGTAGCCAGTAAGCAGAAGTACAATAGACTTCAGGATGTGTCACCAATGGTAAAAAGAGGAACAGAAAGAGAGAGAGTAAAGTCTGCTTGGTGACCAATATTAAAAAGTGGTGCCTTCAATAATTATTCTGGTCTGTGTTTGATCCGGTATAAATAGAAGGGAGACCAGATTGAATGGACTTGCACGGTAGACCTTATGGAAGCAGGGGTTTAGGCGAGAGGCACAGCAAAAAAAAAAAAATAATAAAGCTTCTACTATTCTCCCCCTTCCTATTGGCCAAAATAATTTCTCAACCCTCCACACACACATACACTCAGATAAATACAGTCAGTAACCGTTAAGGGAGTTGTGGCGTTTAATCTGTCGCGTGATAATTAGTTTCCTTGTTTACCAGACCTTCTCTAAAAGTATCGCCCACCCTAATTTTAACTTTGCTATAATTGAATTCGTACTAACCTTAGACACGTGCCGAACATTTATAAAAAGTTTGCCTTTTTTTTTTTTTTATAAAACTCTGATAAATTCAATGTGTTAACTTGCACAGAATTTTCCTATAAAGTTTCCAAAATTACAAACATAAAGTAAAGCAAATTCGTTCATATTTTATGTCGGATAAGTTGTGGAGGAAGATGCTTAAGCAACGGATCCTTAATAATTATGCGGAATCCCTGTTTATAGTTACAGATATAAAAGACAGTGGATATAAAACCAAAACGTCTGCGATCTGTAAGATCTAATGTGACTCCTTTGTTGGCCCGAGTTATAAATAGATCGTCGCGCTTGTGAAGGAGACAAAAATTGAGGAATTGGGTGTGAGTGTATGTGTTCTATGTGTATGTTGAGTGTGTTTGGTGGGCTGGTTACGCAAT